>CAUYLG010051850.1:0-105178 GCA_963573385.1 Cacajao melanocephalus | reverse complement strand
AAACTAAATGTAAGCTCTTTACATGAAATGTAAGCTCTAAAGAGCAAACCAGTGCTGTAGGGGGGCAGAGCTTGACCAACGTTACGCTATGTGCAAGGAGGAATATTGAGAAGTTTTGGTCTCATCACTTTGTTTCCGGTTCTTTGGTTTTGTTTTGAGTTACCAAATACGTTGTTTTGCATGAATGGTCAAATACTGCCTAATCTGCCCATGGATTTAAAATATTCCAGGAGATGATCTCTTAGATATCTTAATTTTAACTTACATATGCAGTACTTTTTTTTTTTTTTTTTTTTTTGAGATATAGTCTTGCACTGTCGCCCAGGCTGGAGTGCAGTGGCGTGATCTCGGCTCACCGCAACCTCCGCCTCCCTAGTTTGAGCAATTCTCTGCCTCAGCCTCTCAAGTAGCTGGGATTACAGGCATGTGCCACCACGCCCAGCTAATTTTTTGTATTTTTAGTAGAGATGGAGTTTCACCATCTTGGCCAGGCTGGTCTTGAACCCCTGACCTGGTAATCCACCCACCTCGGCCTCCCAAAATGCTAAGATTACAGGCGTGAGCTACCACGCCCGGCCCATATGCAGTACTTTTCATTTGCTTATGTTGATGTAAGTTGACGTTCTATTCAGGCTTTGTAGACATTGTTTAATTCTTTCTGGCAATGGCTTACAGGAAACAATGAAGAAAGGAAACCTCAAGGAGATTCTTTAGGCTTCATTTAGTGCCATCACGCTTCTCCCACCCAAATATTTTGAGTAGAGCTACAGAATTATTATAATATTTTACCACTTTTATTATGCTAAGTCTTTAATTGGTAGGTATGCTACCAAGTCTTAACACGGACATGCATATGATTTTATTTGGAAACAAAAGTATTCAGGAAAAAATAAAAAGCTGGGGCATATATGTATATATACACGTACGTATATGTATGTAATTTTGTGTGTGTGTGTGTGTGTGTGTGTATGTAGCTTTATGTTTAAATAAAGACATCCCACTTAAAAAAATAAGATCTCCACTTTGGAAGGTAAGGAGAGAGGTTTGCTTGAACTTAGAAATTTAAGACCAGCCCTGACAACATAGCAAGACTCCATCTTTACAGAAAATTTAAACATTAGCCGGGCATGGCGGCGCATACCTGTGGTCCCAGCTACTCGGGAAGCTGAGGTGGGAGGAATGCTTAAGCTCAGGAGGTTGAGGCTGCAGTGAGCTATAACTGCAACAATGCACTCCACCCTGGGTGACAGAGTGAGACCCTATCTCCAAAAAAAAAAAAAAAATCTTGCCCAAGGTCAATTACGAGAAAGCAGCAGAGGTGGATCCAGGTCTGCCTGGCAGAAAAGGGAGTGAACTGAGGCCCGTGGCCTCCTGGGTCACAGTGTGTGCTCAGCATGCTGTGGGACCCGTGGGGTGGTGCCCCCAGCCATTTGAACGGCAGCTGATAGGCTGACCAGCTCTTCCAACTCAGGCCTCTCCACAGGACCAAGATCACGGGAGGGGAATTAGAACATGTCTCCTTCATTAGGAGACACTCCAATTATTAAATTAAAAATCCAACTCCAACTTCTATGTACACACTGATGATCCTAACCCCAGGGACACTCAGAACACATCCCTAGCCATTCTCAAAGTACAGCAAGAGTCTGGCCATGGGGTTATTTCTGGAAGCTTGTGAGCAGAGCTGGTTCAAGCAGACATGGCTGAGTCACGCCCTGAGCCCTGGGCCTGCATCCTTTGCTGAGCCAGATGGATGTGACCCTTCAGGATGTGTCAAGGGCTCATAGTTCCCTTTTTTAAAAAGTCCCCATCTACCCTCTCCCTTTACCTAGCAATAGGCATGGGCAGAGTGAGGGACAGGGGCCCATTCCTCAGATGCAAGACAGCGTGTCACTTGGAGCGTGGTCAGTGTGAACGCTGCCCAGGGGGAGGGAAGACAAGCCCTGCAGTGTTAACCACACTGACCTCTTCATGGGGTAAAGAAGTTATTTTTAATTGTTTCTCTATACTGTTCTGTATTTTCCAATTCTCCAATGGAATCCCCCTTCGGAATCCAAAAATAACTTCAGAGTCATAAAGCAAAACGCTGGCTCAAAGACGCCACTTCCCTGAGGCCGCCCACAGAGAAAGAAGTCACTTTCCCAGGCCACAGACTCACCACAGAAGGAGATGATGTGGCTGCTGTCTTCGTGAACAAACTTGCGTGTCACAGCCTCCTCCATGATCTGCTTCACCTGGAAAGCAGAGGTGGCCGGAGGGGAAGAGGTCCAAGGTGACCAAGGTAACTTGGGTGTAGGTGCCCCAAAAGAGCTGCACTGCTCCCCACATGGCTTTTCGGGCTGTTTGGGATGTTTTCATAGCTGCTTTCCGTCCCCCCTCCTCGCCTCATCTTCTGTAGGCCTGAGGACTGTCACAGCCACATGATTCCCATTTTATCAATTATTTGTTCAGGTTCTTTGCACAGCGGGCTCCTGCTTCTCTCAGGTGTCACACGGAAACATCATCTCCTTTTCTGATCACATTGTCTAAGGCATCCCCCTCCCCAATCCCGTCCCTTATTTTAGTTCCTGTAGGGCACTCACCGCTATTCCCATTCTTTTTATTTATTTATTTATTGAGACAGAGTTTCGCTCTGTTATTCAGGCCGGAGTGCAATGGCACGATCTCAGCTCACTGCAATCTCTGCCTCCCAGGTTCAAGCAGTTCTCCTGCCTCAGCCTCCTGAGTAGCTGGGATTACAGACATGCACCACCACGCCCGGCAATTTTGTATTTTTAGTAGAGACAGGGTTTCTCCATGTTGGTCAGGCTGGTCTTGAACTTCTGATCGCAGGTGATCCGCCCACTGCGGCTTCCCAAAGTGCTGGGATTACAGGCGTAAACCACCACACCCGGCCTCCTTTTTTTTTGTTTGTTTTTTGAGACAAAGTCTCGTTCTTGCAGGCTGGAGTGCAGTGGCACGATCTTGGCTCACTGCAACCTCCACCTCCCAGGTTTAAGCCATTCTCCTGCCTCTGCCTACCGAGTAGCTGGGATTACAGGCGGATGCTACCACATCTGGCTGATTTTTCTATTTTTAGTAGAGATGGGGTTTCAACACGTTGGCCAGGCTGGTCTGGAGTGATCTGCCTGCCTCAGCCTCCCAAAGTATTGGGATTACAGGTGTGAACTGCTGCACCCGACCTACCACTATTCCCATTCTATTTGTTGATTTGTTGACTATCTGTTTCTCTCCTCTAGAATTTAAGTTCCACAAGGGCAGAAACTTCATCTGCCTTATTCACTGCTGAATATGCAGAGCCTAGAACAGTGCCTGGCACAGAGCAGATGCTCAATCTACATTTTCTAAATGACTGAATGAATAAATGAATCCATGTATGAATGAATAAATGAGATATATAAAGGAATCAGGAGGATGCAGGGTAAAAAACCTGCCCTGCAATCAGGTAGACCTGAGTTTAAATCCCTGCTTGGACACCTCCTAAGTGGGTTTCTGGTCTTATTTTGGAAAACGGATGCTTAGCAAAGTAAAGGCACTTGCCCAGGGAGGCAGCATTGGCTGTCACAGGTTCCAGCTCAGGACAGACACCTCCCAGAGCACTCACTCATTCAACAACTCTCACCTGAGTGCCTCTAATGTGCCAGGCACGGGGACACAGCGCGAAAGGGCAGCTGTGCCTCTGCTCTTGGTGTCGATCCTCTGGCAGCCTGAACACCCTTCTTTTCCACTGGATTCTGGGCCCGATTCTGCCCAGAGTCATTGTGGGATTTAAGCAAAGACCGTCTCCTCTCTGGGCCTCAGTTTCCCCACTTTGAGGTTGAGGAGGTTGGAAAAGACAAGCCAAAGGCCTGTTCCAGCTCTATATCACCCTGAGGGTTCTGACACTGGGGTAAACAAAGCAAAGTTCTGAATTACCCCCACCCAATGGGTCCCCACACCCTTTCCCACTGTCCTGTGACCCATCCAGATGCTACCACACCAGCACATTGATGCATCCATCTGAGAGCTGTCCCAGGCCCTCCTTGCCCCCTCTCCCCGCCTTCTGATTACCTCCTGGAGATGAACACACAGTTCGGTGCATCCCTGTCCACCTTCTCTGCAGGAACGCATGGCAGTGTCCCCCACAGAGCTGGCTCAGCACCCCTACCCCACACAACCAAGTCAGCATCCGCACTACGAGCAGCGCCCGACCTCAGTGCTCCACCAACTCCAAGCTGGGGGTTGCCTGCAGCATTTCTAAGCCTGAAAACTATCTAGGGAGGTCCAGGAAATTGGCTTCATTTTACAGATATGGAAACTGAGTCTTATGGAGGCAAACTGGCCCACCCAAGGTCACATAGTAGGAAGGAGCAGAGCAGAAATTCAAACTTATCACGTTTTTTTTTTTTTCTCTCATCCTGGCTCCCAATGCCTTATCTTGGCTCCTCCCACTATTAGCTGTGTTTCCTCAGGCAAATCATGTCACTTCTCTGAACCCTAGATTTCTCCTTGGTTAAAAAGGTTATAGAAATAGCACCAGCCTTAAGGCGCTTGGGAAGACTGCATAAGATAATGATCATTATGTGCGGAGCACAGGGCCTGGCATGCCGTGTGCTGCAATAAATGTCGGCTGCCTGCAGGTCATCCATTTTGCCTGAAACCTTACCTGGCCCCCCGTCACAGTTATTTTGGCTCTGGCTGGAAGGTTTCCTGTTCAGGATATCAAATTCCCCTGCTTGGGTTCCTAGAGAAGCTGCTTTTGATGTTTAACATTTGATCAGCAACTTGTTTTCCCCATCAGGCTCTGATCGCCATGAGGGCAAGCATTCTGTGTTTCCTTGCTTTATGGCTATGGTGCCAACAACCACCTCGAGTTCCAGCACATGGTATGTGCTCAATAAAGTTCTCTTTGAAAAATCAGTGGCTCCAAGAATCATGATTGAGCTCAGCCTTTGGTAGAATATTTTATTTGAAAAAAGAACATTTTCTTATAACCATAGTTGTAGATAATAGAGAGTAACATTATTATCCCTATTTGTCAAGGGAGGAAACAGAGGCCCAGAGAGGTGGCGTAATGTGCCTGGGGTCACACAGCTGGTGAGGAGTGGATTCGGGGCTTGGACCCAGGTTTGTCTGACTCCAGGGGCTGAGCTCCTTCTGCAAGGTGTCATGAAGCCCATGTGGTTCTCAGAGTGTTTGCACACCTTTCTCCCCTCTGCAGGAATCTGCCTCCTTCTTTTCTTTGCTCCTTTAAGGCAGGGCATGGTGAAGCTGAGAAACTGCCAGAAGACAGCTACCAAGCACCCAGACCCTGATGACATTTGGGAATATAGCAGCAGAGGGAGTAAGTTCAGGCTCAGTCATAGATGGCAGAGGACTGTCAGGGAGGCATTGCGGGTGGGGAGTCCAGGCAACTGGATCAGGAGTACTTTCAGGAAAGTTCATGGTTAATTAAGAACCGAGAATTTGGGGACAGACAGACCTGGGTTCAAATCCTGGATGAGCCATTTATCAGACCTTGGGCAAATTCCTTCACCTCCTTAGGATAACAGTACCAACTTCTAAAGATTCCGTCAAATATGTTGGCTGTTCCTTCAAAACGTCCTCAGATTCCAACCGTTTCTCAGCCTCCCCACTACCACCTCCCCGGTCCAAGTCACCATCACCTCTCCCCAGAATCAATGCTGTAGACTCTTACTGGTCTCCCTGCATCCACTTCTAAGAAGTTCAGTTTAATGCAGCCGGAAGGATCTCGTTAAAAGGTAAGTCAATAGAAACCAGACAGAGTATCAATAAGGAAACAGAGGCCTTCAGCAACACTGTAAACCAATAATTGGACTTAACAGACATGTACAGACACTCCACCCAGTAACAGCAGGATGCCCACTTTTCTCAAGTGTATGTGGAACATCCTCCGGGAGAGAGAATACATTAGGATGCAAAACTAGTCATTGTAACTTTTAAAAAATGAGATCATACGAAGCATCTTTCTCATTCACAATGGAATGAAACAAAAAATATAACAGCAGAAGGAAACCTAGAAAATCCACAAAAATGAGTCTTAACATACTTTTAACCAATGAGTCAAAGAAGAAATCTCAAGAGAAATTAGAAAATGTATTGAGTTAAATGAAAACAAAAATACAACATGGCTAAACCTACGGGATGCCATAAAAGCAGTATTAGGAAGGAACTTACAGCTGAAAATGCTTACATTAAAATAAGAAAGAGCTCAAAGAAACAAGTTACTGGCACACCTTAACAAACCAGAGAAAGAAGGACAAATTAAATCCCAAGCTAGCAGACAGACAGAAATATTAACGATTAGGATGGGCAAGGTGGCTCATACCTGTAATCCCAACACTTTCAGAGGCTGAGGCAGGCGGATCACCAGAGGTCAGCAGTTCAAGACCAGCCTGGCCGACATGGTGAAAACCCATCTCTAAAATACAAAAATTAGCCAGGCATGATGGTGGATGCCTGTAATCCCAGCTACTTTGGAGATAGGCGGGAGAATCGCTTGAACCCAGAAGGCAGAGAGGTTCTGGCAGTGATCTCGGCAGTGAGCCAAGATTGTACCATTGCACTTCAGCCTAGGTGACAGAGCGAGACCTCATCTTAAGAAAATAAGTAAATAAGTAATTAATTAGAAAGTAAAGATTAGAGCAGCCATAGATGAAACAGAATTAAAAAACAGAGAAAATTAACAAAACCAAGAGATGGTTTGTCCAAAAGATCAACAGAATTGACAAACCGTTGGCTAGATTGACTTAAAAAAAAGAGGATTCTCAAAATTAAAATCAGAAATGAAAGTGAGGACATAACAACTGATGCCACAGAAAAAAGCATTATGAGAGAATACTATAAACAAACGTATGTCAACAAATTGGATAACCTAGATAAGATGAATAAATTCTTAGAAACACACAATCTACAAACTAAATCAGGAAGAAATAGAAAATCTTAACAGACATATTGTAGCAGGGAGATGGAATCAGTCAGATAAAAACCTTCCAGTAATGAAAAGTCCAGGACCACAAGGCGTCACTGCTGAATTTTACCAAACATTAAAAGAAGTGAACTAATTCTTCTCAAATGCTTCCAAAAACATTAAAGAGGTAGGAACACTTCCAAACTCATTTTATAAGGTCAGGACTACCTTGAAACTAAAGCCAGTCAAGGACACAAAAAAACTACAGACCAATGTCTATGATGAAGATGCATGCAGGAATCATAAACAAAATACTAGAAAACAGAATTCAACAGCATATTAAAACGATTATGATCCAGGCTTGGTGGCTGTCACCTGTAATCCCAGCACTTTGGGAGGCCGAGGTGGGTGGATCACAAGGTCAGGAGATTGAGATCATCCTGGCTAACACTCCGTGAAACGTTGTCTCTATACTAAAAATACAAAAACAAACAAACAAACAAACAAAAACCTAGCTAGGCGTAGTGGCACACGCCTAGAGTCCCCAACTACGGGAAGCTGAGGCAGGAGAATCGCTGGAATCCAGGAGGCAGAGGTTGCAGTGAGTTGAGATTGTGCCACTGCACTCCAGCTTGGGCAACAGAGCAAGATTCCATCTCAAAAAAAAAAAAAAAAGGATTACAGTCGAGCACTGTGCAGTGGCTCATGCCTGTAATCCCAACACTTTCGGAGGCTGAGGTAAAAGGATCACTTGAGCCCAGGAGTTTGAGACCAGCCTGGGCAACATAGTGAAATCACACTTTCACCAAAAAAAAAAAACAAACAAAACAAAACAAAAAAACAAAAATTAGCCAGGCATGGTGGCATGCACCTGCAATCCCAGCTACTTGAGAGGCTGAGGTGGGAGGATAGCTTGGGCCCAGAAGCTTGAGGCAGCAGTGAGCCGCGATCACACCACTGCACTCCAGCCTGGGCAAAAGAGCAAGACTGTCTCAAAATAAAAACAAGACAAATAAAGGGAAAGGCATCCTCTGTTTATGGTTTAGAAGACTTATGTTGCGAAAATGTTGATATTACAAAGTAATTAATTGACAGATTCAATGAAATTTCTATCAAAATCCCAATGGTGCTTTTTTTTTTGCAGAAACATAAACATCTATCCTAAAATTAATATCAAGAAACATTTCATGGAACCCTCAATACCAAACAATCTTGAAAAACCTTCAAAATGAAGAACAAAGTAAAAAATAAATAAATAACATTTAGACAAACGGAATAGAGGGCCCAGAACTAAAACCACATATATAATCAAATGATTTTTGTCAAGGGGTCCATGCCCATTCAAAGGGGAAAGTGAAACTGACGCAACTGACCCATAAACTGTTCTTTTTGATAAATGTAGAAATTGACCCTTGCAGTCTTAAAAAGCTTGAAGCTTGTATTTATCTGAGTTCTTCCTCAGACAAGGTCCTGCACGCCTCTCAAAGAAAGTATCAAAGAACTGAAACTCACCCAATCAGATAGTGGGGGGACCCCCTCATTCACCGTGATTGCTTCCCTGTCACTCCCCGGTTCTTGCTTTCTTACACATTGTTGCATTTCTTCCCGGCTATATAAATGCCTAGTTTTAGTCACTCGGAGATGGATTTGAGACTGAGCTCCCATCTCTTTAGCTGCAGCACCTGATTAAAACATTCTTCCTTGGCAATATTTGTCATCTCAGTGACTGACTTTCTGTGCAGTCAGCAGCAGGACATAGACCAAACCCCTGGTATTTCAGTAACCAAAGGATAGTCTTTTTAACAAATGGTGTTGGGAAAACTGGATAGCGACATACAAAAGAACAAAATTGGACCCTTACCTTACCCCACATATAGAATATAATGTAAAGTGGACCAAAGACTTAAATACAAGCTAAAACTATAAAAATCCTGTAAGAAAACAGGAGTAAAGCTTCATGACATTGGATTTGACAATGCTTTCTTGGATATGACCCCAAATGCAGGAGCAACAAAAGTAAAAATAGTTAAATTGGACAGCAAAGTTAAAACCTTTTGTGCATCAAAGGACACAATAAACAGAGTGAAAAAGGCAACCCATGGAATGGAAGAAAACATCTGCAAATCATATATGTGATAAAGGGTTCATGTCCAGAATATATGAAGAACTGCAACTCAACAACAACAAGCAACTGAATTCAAAAATGGACAAAGGACTTGAATAGGCATTTCTCTGAGGAAGATACACAAATAACCAACAAGCACATGAAAAGACGCTCAATGTGATTAATCATTAGGGAAATGCAAATCATAACCACAGTGAGATACCACTCACATCTCTTAGGAGGCTGCTATGAAATGTTGGTGGGGATGTGGAGCAACCGGAACCCTTGTGTGATGATCAGAAGGTGAAACGGTGGAGCTGCTACAGTAAACAGTATGGTGGTTCTTCAAAAGATTAACCATACAATTCGTATACGATCCAGTTATTCCACTTCTGGGCATACACTCAAAACAACCGAAGGCAAAGTCTCAAAATCAAACTCACAGTAGCCACAAGGTGGAAGCGACCCAAGTGTCCATCGACGGCTGAAAGGATAGACGAAATGTGATCTACACACACAATGGAATACTATCCGTCCTTAAAAAGGAAGGAAATTCTGACACATGCTAAAACATGAATGAACCTTGAGGACATTGTGCTAAGTGAAATAATCGAGACACAGAAGAAGAAATACTTCATGATTCCACTTATACGAGGTACTTAGAGTTGTCAAATTTAAAGGAGAAAGAAAGGAGAATGGCGGTTCCTGGGGGGCTGGGGAGAGGAGAAATGGGGAGGTATTATTTAATGCGTGTAGAGTTTATCTTTCAAAAAGAGATCTGGAGGTTGGCACACAGAATGTAAATGTACTCAACACTGAACGGTATATTTAAAAGTGGTTAAGAAGGCAAATTTTAAATTATGTCTATTTTACCATTTTAAAATGCCCATATGTTATGTGTTCACATAGTATAAATAAACGAATATTTTTCAGTTAAAGAAAGTTCCATCAAACCACATTCCTCCTCTGCCCAGAACTCTTCCGTGGCACCCATCTCCCCCGGAGTAACAACCCAAGTCCTCACCACCTCCCACAAGGAGGGCCCTCTGCTGACCTCCCAAGCCCCTCTCCCCCATTCCAACACCTACTCTACATACACAGGCTTCCTTGATGTTTGCCCATCTCATGTCCTTTGCAATTTCTGTTCCCTTTGCCTGGAACGCTCTTTCCCCGGAAATCTCGACTCTTTCTTCAAATGTCACCTTCCCTGACCATCCTATTTAAAATTGCAACTCCCCGACCCCCACCCCACTTGATATCCTACATACCGCTTTTTCCACCCTTTTTCTCTCCATAGTCCTTCATGATTTTGCTTATTTGCCTTATTCCCTAACTCTGTGATTTAGTGGCCTCCACACTCTACGAGGTCAGGAATTCATCTCTGCCATCCGGTGCTCTATTCCCAAGACCAAGCAGAGTGCCTGGCACAGAGCAGGCATTCAATATCTATCTGTTGAATGAATGCCCTGATGGGGAGGTTTAGATGAGGCCATGCGGGTAAAGCTTTTAGCACAGGGCCTGGTACACAGTGTGTGCTCAATAATCAGCAGCATTTGAATAATGATGACAGAGATACCCCTGCTTCCCTGGACCAAGTTACATCTGGTCTGTGCATCCCACCTCCCTGCTCATCAGGCATGTTTATGCAGGTAAAAATCAGGTTAAGAAAAAAACAACATTAACTTTGCAGGGGGGAACCCCACCACCAAGGGCAGTATGGAGTAGGTATGAAAAGGAGTTTTGCCTAGGAGGTGAGGAGGGGGAGGAAGCAACAGGCAGGTTGAACGCAGAGAAAAACTAGTATGTCTTGAGTGAGTTGCAGTTTGCAAAGCTCTTTCCCGCCTGCCTTGCCTCACAACTTCAGGCGAATACAATCCCCGCTGGCAGAGAAGGCAGTGAGACTCAGAGACACATTCCTCTAAATTAGCACAGCTAGGAAGGTCCAGGGCCAGGCCTGACACTCAAGACGTTAGACTACAAAGCAGAGGACCAAGGGTTGGCAAACCTTTTCTGTAAAGGTCCACAGAGTAAATACTTTCTGCTTTGTTGGTAATATGGTCTCCACGTTAACTATTCAACTCTGCCCTTGTGGCATGAAAGCAGCTACATATTCATTTATGTATTGAAATGAATGGGCATGGCTGTGTCCCAATAAAACTTTATTCACAAAAACCAGTGGAGGGCTGGATTTGGCCTGAGGACCAACACTGCACAAGAACATTTGGCTCCACCAGGCTGGTCTACTTTGCAGCTCCAGCCAAGAGAACTGCCCCTCTATCCCGAGTCATGACACAGACAGCCTGCTTAGGTGGTCTGCAGTGTGGGACAGCTCTCGGGGTCAGTGCTGACGTGACTGACAACTCCCATACACCGTGGCTGGCCCTCTCTTAAGGTTGTAGCTGTCCTGCCAACGTCCTCCTGTTCCTTGGAGGCAGCCATCTGCTGTCACCTCCTGAGTGGCTCTGACGTAGGAGCCCGGCCACCTGTCTGTGTCCTCCCTCATGGTGAACACAGAGGCTACCGGGCCCCATCTATTCCCTCCACAAAAGGAAGCCATGAGCTTCCTCAGGACATGTGGCAAACCCCTGGCTTTCTCCAGAGCACATGGTGGGAGGGTGGAAGGGGGAGGTGCCAGCTTTGGAAAGTTCTAGCTCTGTCACCAACAAGCAGATGCCTTCAAGCAGGCAGCACCCCTCAGGGTCTCCCCACTTATTCCTCTGGCCTCAAAGACGTGCCCACCTCCCACTGTCTAGGATGCCTTCATCCTCCCTTCCTTTCCTGTGTGGTGCCTCTTCGACCCTCAGAAATCTGATCATGCAAAATGTCACCTCCCCCACTGCTATGGGCTTAACTGTGTCCCCTTCACCTCCATTGCATATCTGGAAATCTTAACCCTACTGTCTCAGAATGTGCTGTCTTTGGAGACTAGATCTTGACAGAGGTGACTAAGTCAAAACGAGGTCATTAGGGTGGGTCCTAATCCAGTATGAATGTAAGTGTCCTTATAAGAAGACAAAATTGTGGCTGGGCACCCGGTGGCTCACAACTGTAATCCCAGCACTTTGGGAGGGCGAGGCAGGAAGATCACGAGGTCAGGAGATCAAGACCATCCTGGCCAACATGGTGAAATCCCATCGCTACTAAAGTACAAAAAATTAGCCAGGCGTGGTGGCATGCACCTGTAGTCCCAGCTACTTGGGAGGCTGAGGCAGGGGAATAGCTTGAATCCGGGATTACAGTGAGCTGAGATCATGCCACCACACTCCACCCTGGCAACAGAGCAAGACTTCACCTCAAAAAAAAAAAAAAAGAAGAAGAAGAAGAGGAAGTTGGGGCTGGGTGTGGTGGCTCACGTCTGTAATCCCAGCATTTTGGGAGGCTGAGGCAAGCAGATCACCAGGTCAGGAGTTCCAGACCAGCTTGACCGACACAGCGAAACCCATCTGTACTAAAAATACAACATTAGCTGGGCATGGTGGCATGCGCCTGTAATCCCAGCAGGCAGGAGAATCACTTGAACCCAGGAGGTGGAGGTTGCAGTGAGCCGAGATTGTGCCACTGTACTCTAGCCTGGGCAACAGGGCAAGACTCCATCTCAAAAAAAGAGTAAATTGGCCAGGCGCAGCGGCTCAGCACTTTGGGAGGCAGAGGTGGATGGATCACCTGAGGTCAGGAGTTCTGGACCAGCCTGGCCAACATGGTCAAAACCCGTCTCTACTAAAAGTACAAAAATTAGCCAGGTGTGGTGTGGTGGCAGGTACCCGTAATCCTAGCTACTCGGGAGGCTGAGACAGGAGAATCGCTTGAACTCAGGAGGCAGAGGTTGCAGTGAGCCAAGATCGTGCTACTGCACTCCAACCCGGGCAACAAGCGTAAAACTGTATCAAAAAAAAAAAAAAAAAAAAAAAAAGAAGAAGAAGAGGAAATTTAGACACAGATACAAAGGGAAGATCATGTGAAGATTAGGGAGAAGATAGCCACTTGTGAGCCAAGAAGGGAAGCTTGGATCAGATCCTTCTCCCATGGAGTTGAGAAGAAACCAGTCCTGCAGACACCTTGATTTTGGATTTCCAGTCTCCAGAGCTGTGAGAAAATCAGTTGATGTCGTTCAAGCCGCCCATTCCATGTACCCTGTTAGGGCAGCCCTAGTGAAGTAACAGATCCACTGAGGACACCACCATTACCATCATCTTCATCATCCTCATCCTCTTCATCATCTCTCCCTCTGACCAAGCCCTCCTCATGTGCCAGACTCAGCTGAACAGGTGGCGTCTAGGTTTGATCTGTATTATTTGCTCATTATGCCCTCTCCACAGTGCTGTGAGGACAGGTTCTATTTCATACCTAGTTCTCAGATGATGAGACTGAGGGGCAGAAAGATTAAGGAAACATTAAGTAACATGCCCAAGGTCATATAGTGGGCAGAAATGATAGCTAAACCCACACTCTTGACTGCACCTCTAGAAGCTTCAGCCAGTGACTATCTCTGAAAATACTACTACCCCTCTTATTTATACGTGCCCGGCACTTGCCACACATACATGGTGAGCACACAGAATCCTGATAACATATACCCAATATTTTGACTTTTTAATAATTAGCCATTCTGGCCTGGCATGGTGGCTCACGCCTGTAATCCCAGCACTTTGGGAGGCCAAAGCAGGTGGATCACGAGGTCAGGAGTTCGAGACCAACCTGGGCAACATGGTGAAACCCGGTCTCTACCAAAAATACAAAAAATCAGCTGGGCGTGGTGGCAGGCATCTGTAATCCCAGCTACAGGTGCTGGAATTACAGGCACCTGTAACTGCAGCTGAGGCAGGAGAATTGCTGGACTCCGGGAGGCGGAGACTGCAGTGAGCTGGGACCACACCATAGCGCTCCAGCCTGGGCAACAGAGCAAGACTCAAAAAAATTAGCCATTCTGACTGGTGTCAGATGGTATTTCACCGTGGCTTCATTTGCATTTCACTAATGATCAGTGAGGTTGAGCTTTTTTTCATATGCTTGTTGGCCACATGTATGTCTTCTTCTGACAAGTGTCTGTTCATGTCATTTGCCCACTTTTTAATGAGGTGTATTTTTTTCCCGTAAATTTGTTAAAGTTCCTTACTTGAACATCCTCTATGTGCCAGGTGCTTTTGTAGAATACTTATTTAATCCTCAAAAGCCATTATTATCCCCATATTAAAGACGGGGCTGATGGGAGTGTAAACTGAGGCTCAGGGAGTTTATGCAATTTTCCCAGGGTCACACAGCCAGGAAAGGGCACTGCTAGAATTTGAACCTAGGCCTGACGGCCTGCCCTAAAGCCCAGCCGCCAGACCTGCCCAGTACTGGGCCATCTGAAAATCAAGGTGCTGGGAAACCCGTGAGAAGGGATTCTTCAGCCTCTCCCAACTTGAGGACCAAAAGAAACACCGCCCTGGGAGTTAGGAGATCTGGGTTGCCTGGCAAGACTGCACCAATCATACCCAAAGGGGGGTCTTTCAGGAGATGGGGGTCCACAAAGTTCCAGGCGGTCAGGAGGCTTTTATTCCTCCCCAGCATCCATTCTAAGCGGTCCTCCAACATCTGCTTGCAGTCCGCCAATGATGGGGAGCTCATTCCTTCTGAAGCCAGCAAATTAGCATAAAGGACAGGGTGTCAGGAGGCAGCTGAGAGAGGCTGAGAGCCCAGAATGTGGAGTCACTGACCTGGGGTCGAATCCTGAGCTACTCACTGTATGTGTGATGTCGGGCAAGTTTCCAACCTCATGTGGATACCTGTACAGTGGGCGGTAACAGCACCCCTCCCTCTTAGGCTGTTACCTCACTTTACAGATATCCACATGTGAGGAGGCCCGAATGAGATCATGGAGATGGTGCCTGACACGCAGCAGGGATTCTTCAAATGATAGAGGCACTTGAAATGACTCAGACTACCCAGGAGGTGCTCATGGGCGTCAGGTGAATGGCCGGCTGCTGAGGCCTTCAGCTCGGTGTGCCGCCTCCCCTGGGCTTCCCACCTCCTGGCTAGTCCCTGGGGCTGCAGCCCCGCCCCACCCCACCACATCAGGCCTCTGAGCACCTGCCCCACCACCTCCAGCCCCACCCTGCAACCATTCAGAAACCAGCCCCACCCTCCCTTCCTCCCTCTCTCCACCTGCAAATATTTAAACAGCATAAAAAGGGGATTAATCTCAGGAGGGACTCAGGGCGAGTGAATGCTAATTCCAGGCAGGGAAACCCAGGGCAATCTGTGAGGCAGGAAGCGGGACTTCTGGGTCTCCTGGGCCTGCCCTATCTTCTCCCGCCCTCTCACCTACCACCTGCCCACACCCAGGTACCCTCTGCTGCCCACCTTGAATCCTGCCAGTTCCACATTAACTTGCTATTCCTCCCTGCCTCCCTATACTGTATGGGCTGGGTTTACTCCTCTGGGCCCCAGATGAGAAACATGCCCCAGGGTGCAGAGCTGTCATAAAGATTGCAGAAAATAGAGGCAGAGAACTCCAAACAGGACCCAGCACACAGCCAGTGCGAGATCAATGGAGGCACTCTAGGGAGATAAAAACATAAACAAGTCAATCTCCAGCTCTGCCATTTGCTGGGTAACCTCGGGCCTCAGTTTCCTTATCTGTGAAATGGGGATGGTACCCGCATCACCTCATAGGGCTGCTGTGTGAGGATTCCATGAGCAAAACATACATAGCACTGGAACAGAGCCAGGCACACCATGAGGGCTGGAGAACGGGCAGCCCCCAGGAAGCCACATCCCCACTCCATTCTATGGTCGGCTCAAATGTCTCCCCCTCGGAAAGGCTCCGTGATCACCTTGTCTAAAACAGGGCCTCACACCTGCCATTGCCACCCTTTTCCTCTGCTATGTTCTCTTCCTTAGGATTCATGCACTTGACCTCTCTTTATACATCTCTGGGCTCATCCATTTAGTGTTCATCTCTCCCATGAAGAGCTCGAACCCCTAGGACAGTGCCCGGGCACACAGTAGGTGCTCAATAAATGCTGACAATCAATCGGACTACATTAATAACATTAACACCAGCAGCTAATGCTTACTGAGCTTGGTTCCAGGTGGTGTCCTAAGCCCCCTTGGCTCTAGATCCCATTGATAGGTGTTTAAAGCTGGGATCAGTAAATTTTTTCTGTAAAGGGCTTGGTAGCAAATATTTTAGAGTTTAGGGTAGGACTGCCTGACAAATTATGGGATGCCCACTTAAATCTCAATTTCAGATAAATAAGGAATAATCTTTTCAGTATAGGTATGCTCCCAAGACTATATGGATTGTTGATGATTCTCTGAAATTCAAACTTAAGGCATTCTGAATTTTTATTTGCCAAATCTGGCAAATTATTTTTATTTGTTAAATTTGTATTTGCTAAAACTGGCAAATACAAATTGTATGTGACCTATTTTCAGGCCACATACAATGTATCTCACAGTATTTTTGGTTTTTAGAACCCTCTGAAAATGTAAAGGGTGGGTACAAACAGGTTGCATTTAGCCTACAGACACCCCTGGTTTAAAGCACCCAGCACAGTGCTTGTGGCACACAGTAGGTCTAAATAAAAATCACCCAAGCCAGCTGCCCCCTGCTCCTCCAAGTCCTGCTAACTCAGAGCGCCCCACCTCTACTGCCCACCTGGGATCTTCAGTGGTTGAGATGGGGTGAGTACTGTGCAGGTGGGGTGAGGACCACCGAGCTAATACCCACTTATGACATGGGCTCCCTGACGCTTACCTGCGGAAGACACTGGCAGTGGAGAGGATGGCTAAATTGGGATGCCTGGAGGGCCCTGCAGGGTGGCTTTAAAAATAACTCTCAGGCCGGGCATGGTGGCTCACGTCTGGAATCCCAACATTTTGGGAGGCTGAGGCAGGTGGGTCACCTAAGGTCAGGAGTTCGAGACCAGCCTGACCAATATGGTGAAACCCCAACTCTACTAAATATACAAAAAATTAGCCGGGCGTGGTGGTGCAAGCCTGTAATCCCAACTACTAGGTAACTGAGGCAGGGTTCAACTGCTTGAACCCAGGAGGTGGAGGTTGCGGTGAGCCGAGATCATGCCACTACACTCCAGCCTGGGCAACAGAGACAGACTCCATCTCAAAAAAACAAAAAATAACTCAGCATGTGAGGAAAGTGGGGAGAATGGGGGTGACTCAAAGGCCCCTCAACAACCCCTGGAGCAATGGGAGTGAGCAAAGGGCAGGTTGTGCCATTCTGCTGCTCTCACAGGCACCTGGGACTCCCAGGACAAGATGCATGGACCAGCATCTTCAGCCCTGACTGGACCACTGACCCTCAGCCCTGGTCCCCAAAGGTGGCACTATGTGTACTATGTGCTCACTTCCGTACCATTGCTCGTGTGGTGCCTTCTGCCAGATGCCCCTCCACAAATGCTCCAGCTGGGTAGCTGCAACTCAGCCTTTAAGCTTCAGCCAAGGCGTCACCTCATTCTGGAAGCCTTCCTGGACTCCCCATCCGGGGACAAGTGTGCCTCTTCCATTTCCCATTAATACCTCCTTCCCCACACATATCACAGGAACCAACACTGTCATTCATGCACTCAATATTTCTCGAGTGCTCCTGTGAGTTAGGCAGCGGAGAGCAAGCAGACACGGTCCCCGTTTTCACAAGCACTACAGTCCAGGGAGATTAAACGAGATCGCAAAATGGGCAAATCATTACAAAGTGAGACTAGTTCTTTGCACCTTGGTTCTAGGAGAACAAATAACAAAGAAACCAGACCTGACAGGGTAGTGGGGAAGGTCAAGGAGGGCTTCCTGAAGGTGGTGATGGCTCAAGATCTGAAGAATAAACATAAATTAACTCTCTGAGTCTCAATTTCTCCCACTCTAAAGGAGAGAAAAAAAATCGGCCCTGTGACTGCCCCCACATAGCTGCCGTGGAGCTCAAAAGAAGGAACAGATGTAAGGACGTTGTATCAGGGAGAAGCAGTCTACGGAAAGAGCTGACGGCTTTTAATTTTTAAATTTATTATGGTTGAGGCACACAGGAGGTGACAGTTGGGAGGGGCTGGAGTGGGGCTGGTGGTGGTGACGGGGTGGGGACAGGAGTATTTTGGGAAGCTCCAAAGGACAGACACAAACAGATTTGGGGTGGGGGATGGGGGAGAGACGATGCCACAGCTCTGCAAGCTGTGCCTGCCTCCATGCTGTGGTCAAACCTTCTTCCCTGTTGAATTCTGTCCCTTTCCTGTCCCACACCCTATGCTCCGGTCACAGGTGCCATTCCTTCTGTGTGACCCAGGTGACTCTCACCTCCTGATCTTTGCTCATGCAGTCCCCTCCACTTGATATCCTCACCCATTCCCAGCTCTGTCTCCTCCAGCTCTGGAAAAATCCCCCTATCTTCCAGGGCCAAGTCACATGACCCTCTCCACATTCCCTCCTGAGCCCAGCACCCCATGCAGGTCTTCTTCTGAGCTCCTACAGTAACACCTGCTGCATCGGGCTCTGGAATCAGACTCCCAGAATTCCAATCCTAGCTTATCCATGCATGACCCTGGGCAAATCCTAGCCTTTCTCTGAGCCTCAGCTCTCCCATCTGTGAAATAGGTGATATCAGCATCTGCCTCACTGGCGTAAGATAATACATTTATTTATTTAAATATATTTTTAGAGACAGAGTGTGTTGCCCAGGCTGGAGTGCAGTGACATGATCATGGCTCATGGCAGACTTGAACTCCTGGGCTCAAGCAATTCTCCCGATACACAACCACCATGCCTAGCTAATTTTTTAAAAATGTTGCCCAGGCTGGTCTTGAAAGCCTGGCCTGAAGTGATCCCACCTCAGTCTCCCAAAGTGCTGGGGTTACAGGCATGAGCCACTGCATCCAGCCAAGATAATACTTTTAAAATGTTTGGCACGATAGCTTCTGTATACTCAGTGCTTTATGCATTTGTTTTAGGTCATCACATCCAGCATTTCTTTTTTTATTATTTTTTATTTTTTTGAGACAGAGTCTTGCTCTGTCGCCCAGGCTGGAATGCAGTGGCACAATCTTGGCTCACTCAGACCTCCACTTCCCTGATTCAAGCAATTCTCCTGCCTCAGCCTCCTGAGTAGCTGGAACTATAGGTGGGTACCACCATGCCCAGCTAATTTTCTGTATTTCTAGTAGAGACGGGGTTTTGCCATGTTGGCCAGGCTGGTCTCGAACTCCTGAACTCGTGATCCACCTTCCTCAGCCTCCCAAAGTACTGGGATTACAGGTGTGAGTCACTGTGCCTGGCCAGCTTTTATTTATAAAATGTTAGTATTGAGTGCCTGGCACTATGCCTTAGGGTATGATCTCATCCACTCTCCATGTAATTCTGTAAAATGGGTACAATTACCCTCTTTGCTTTACAGATGAGGAAACTGAGCTCTGGTCAGGTGAAATGACTTGCCTGAGAGCACAAGGCTTGGAAATGGCAGGGCAAGATTCAAATCCAGGACTCTTTCCTGCACTGAGCCCGGCACACAGGTTTGTTCATTAATTCAAGATACACCTATGGGTGTTTCCCACAACTGGGGTGCTTTACACACTTGAGCCCAAAGATTCGCAACTACCATGCATTATAGGTGCCACTGTTATTATTCCCGTTTTCCCAATGAGGCAGCTGAGCCAGGAGAGGCAAACGCCATCAGACCTGTGAGGACGCTGGGACTTAAATCAGAGTCTCTTGCTCTGGAGCCCCATATTGCAGTGGGGACCCCAGTGGCAGGGCGACCCATGCACCTGCTCCCTTAGCTCACTGAAGCCAAACATCACAGTTACAGACAACTTGCTGCTCCTGGGGCCGGGGGACGTGGCACCCGCCACCTCCACCTCTGCCCTTGGCTATCATTTTTCACAGTATACCTCTCCCTGCATGCCCAGCACCACCCAGCTCCTTCTCTGCTCCACATCAGCTCCCCAAGAGGAATCATGGTGACAAAAAGAAATATCCCGTCTTAAATGCCTTTTACTAAGTCAGAGAAACCAATCTGAAAAGGCTACGTACTATGCAATTCCAACAATATGACATTCTGGAAGAGGCAAAGCTATGGAGATGTGGAAAGATCAGGGGCTGCCAGGGGTTGGGAAGGAAACAGAGATGAAATGAACAGGTAGAACATGGGAGGTTTGCAGGGCACTGGAAACACTCTCTGTATGATACTGTGATGGTGGATGCATACCATCAGACATTTGTCCAAGCCCACAGAATGCACGGCACCAAGAGTGAACCCCGATGTCAACTGCAGACTCTGGGGGATAAGCGTCCATGTGGGTTCAGTAATTCTAACAAAGGCACCACTCTGGCCAAGGACACTGACAGAGGGGAGGCTACATGTGTGGAGGGTCGAGGATACGTGGGAAACCTCTGCACCTTCTGCTCAATTTTTTTTCGAATCTAAAACTGCTCTACAAAGACTTTAATAAGTCTTAAATACAAACTTCGGGGGAAAAATAAGAAAGCCATGTCCTTTCCTCACACTGTCAGTCACGGAAGGTGTTGGCAGGGATTCCCGACTTTCAGCAGACAG
Source organism: Cacajao melanocephalus (assembly GCA_963573385.1). Lineage (NCBI taxonomy): Eukaryota > Metazoa > Chordata > Mammalia > Primates > Pitheciidae > Cacajao > Cacajao melanocephalus. The sequence continues at coordinate 84,628 of CAUYLG010051850.1, read as the reverse complement.
GCTAAGCGCCGCCTTCTCAATGGGCTCTCCTGTGCCCACAGCCCACTGTGACCTCCAATGGGCTTTGGGGCTTTTGTAGAGAAGGTGTCTGGCGGTGTCAGCTCAGAAACCTTCCCTGCCGCCTCCACAGGGGACATTCCGGGGAACGCTCTGTGCCTGGCCTGTCTCCCATCTCTCTCCTCCTCACTTCCTGCTCCCTCGCCTTCCTCCAATGCTGCACGCTCCTCGCTGCCTCAGTGCCTTTGTTCCTGCCATTCCCTCTGCCATTCCTAGTTCTCTACACAGCCTTGTCTTTTCATCATTAAGATATCAGCTCAGGCTGGGCATGGTGGCTCATGCCTGTAATCCTAGCACTTTGGGAGGCCAAGGAGGGCAGATCACCTGAGGTCAGGAATTCAAGACCAGCCTGCCTAACATGGTCAAACCCCATCTCTACTAAAAATACAAAAATTAGCTGGGCATGGTAGCCGGCACCTGTCATCCTGGGTCCTCAGGAGGCTGAGGAGGGAGAATTGCTTGAACCCGGGACATGGAACTTGCAGTGAGCCGAGATCGCACCATTGCACTCCAGCCTGGGTGACAAGAGTGAAACTCCAACTCAAAAACAAAAGAAAAAGAAAAAGATAAGAGCTTATATACCTAACCTTCTCAGGCCTGCCATGACTGCCTAGGTAAGCTGCTGCCTACCCACCTCAGCCCAGCCTCTCTCCCCTGACTGCACTGCTGTTTTCTCATCCATTTCTGAATTCATCATGCTTCTCCACCTGTTTGCATGGTCACCATCCGCCTCTGCCCTCTAGCTCGGGGGTAGGGATCTCACCTGTTGTGCTCACTGCTGTCTCCCCCGTGCCCAGCACAGAGCCTGGCATCCAGTAAGTGCTCAGCAAATGCTGGTGAATGGATCAAAGCTTCCTGTCCTGGACTTGCTCTCACACGCAGTTCCAGGACAGACTTGCCCTCCCTTTCTGCCCACACCCTTCCATCTTTCCTGTCACTTCCACACAGCATAGATAACAACAGCAAAGCCACAGAGGGGTGTCCTACAGTCCACGCCATGGAGTAGGTGAGAGTGGGGAGGGGGGAATGAAAAATCACAGATCGGTGGCCTGTGGGTCTTCAGAGTATTAGAAAAATTCTTCCTCCAATTCCTCCCCGAATTACCTACCCTAAATGTGGTTACTGGGGCTTACGAGAGAAGCCAAACACCGCTAACTTGGCTGCTGCCAGCCTGGCCCCAGTTAATCGTTTACTGGCTTGCTATAAATAGGTGCCAGCATGGTTCTGTGACAGTGTGAGGACCAGCCAACCTGCCATGACCTGGAAGGGGTGTTCTGGGGCAGGGGTTCCTACAAATGAGCCTCCCCTTATCACCCTGCCCAGGTTCCTCAGACACTCCTTGACAAGAAGGCTCCCCTAGGGCCTGATTCCAGGGCATTCTCCCAGGGATATCCTGGTATAAAGGTCCTTCAGGCTACCACGCCCATGCACAGGAGAGGATGGAGCTGTGAAAACGCTCCCTGGCCTCCTCCATCCCCAGAGAAGCCGGCCTGCATGTTTTCCATTCCTAGCCCACACCCTGGAGACTGGCCAGCCTCCTCCTGGGTGCCTGCCCACTGCTTGCGTCTGGCTCCCCTGGAAGCACCCCATCTCCACAGACCCAGGGGCCTCACGGATGAGGAAGATACACACAGACTCAGAGGTCGCCCAAGATCCCTGGAAGATGGCCAAATGTGGGGGGGGAGGTGGCAGGGAAGGTGGTTTGGGCAGCTGCCGAAAATGGGAAAATGAAATTCCCAAGTGGTTGCTTAAAACACACACAGGTACATCAGAAAGTATTTATCTTTCTGGATATGGACTAACCACCTCCAGCTGGCCTTACAAGGAAGAGCAATTCAACAGTGTGCCTAAACACCGGTTTCAAATCCTGTCTCCACCTCTTACCAGCGGCACGACCTTGGGCAAGTCACTTCACTTCTCTGTGCTTCAATGGACAGTCCTTATCTGTCAAACGGGATAACAAATACAGGCAGGGGACCTCAAACAGGACGCAGCACACAGCCGGTGCCAGATCAAGGGAGGTACTCTGGGTGAGTAAAAACATACACAGATCAATCTCCAGGTCTGCCGTTTGCTGGGTGACCTCGGGCCTCAGTTTCCTTATCTGTTCCCTCTGATGGTTTTTGGGTTTGTTTACTTTTGACATTACATATACTAATGCATACAAAGTGCATAGCATATTGCCTAGAACAGGATAGACTTTTTGGGAAACGCTCGATACCTGTGCTGTCCCATGTGATCCACATGGTCACCAGTCCTATGTGGCTATTGGGCACTTGAAATTGTGGCCAGTGTGATTGAAGAACTGCATTTTAAATTTAATTTAAATTTAACTTGATTGAAATGTAGATAAGCATTTGTGACTCGTGGCTAACATACTGGAACCAGGCAGGCCTGGAAAGAGCGGGTGCCCAATAAATGCTAATTATAATTATTACTGGGGTTGTGATTATTGTTATTTTTATTAGAAAGCTATTATTATTGGAACTGGTTTAGAAACTAAGAGGTACCACTTCATTTCTGGGCACACTGAGGACAGAAAACCATATTGCATTCATCTCTGATTTGCAAGTCCTGCAGGGAGTTACAGACTGAATGTTCTGACATACCCCTCTAAAATTCATATTTTAAAATCCTAATCCCCAAAGTGGTGGTATTAGAAGAAAGGGCTTCTGGGAGGTCATTAAGTCATGAGGGTGACTCTTGGACTTGGATGGAATTAGTGCTCTTTTTTTTCTTTCTTTCTTTTTTTTTTTTTTTTTCCTGAGACGGAGTCTTGCTCTGTTGCCCAGGCTGGAGTGCAGTGGCACGATCTCAGCTCACTGCAACCTCCAACTTCTGGGTTCAAAAGATTCTCCTGCTTCAGTCTCCTGAGTAGCTGGGATTACAGGGGCTCACCACCATGCCTGGCGAATTTTTTTTATTTCAGTAGACACAGGGTTTCACCTTGTTGGCCAAGCTGGTCTTGAATTTCTGACCTCAGGTGATCCCCTCTCCTTGGCCTCCCAAAGTGCTAGGATTACAGGCGTCAGCCACTGAGCCCGGCCAGGATTTGTGCTCTTATAAAAGAGACCCCAAAGACTTCTCTGACTCGTTTTCCACCATGTGAGGACATGATGAGAAGTCTGCAGTGTGCAGAAAGGAAGAGGGCCCTCACCAGACACCAACCGTGCTGCTGCCCTGATCTCGGACTTCTAGCCACCAGAATGTGAGAATTCCTGTTGTTTAGAAGCCACCCAGTCATTTTACTTTGTTACACCAGCCCCAACTAAGACACAGGGTGATGCTGAACCTTATTTGAGTATTTGGGTTGTGGATTCCTTAAAGGTCCTGACAAAAGCTGAGGATACTCTCTCCATACAGCAAAGACAAGGGGTTTGTACAAGTTCAAGGATTTGCACACTCCTAGAATAGAAATCCTTGATTCAGTAATCGCTTGGCACATAGTACATCCCCAGGCAGCACTCGGGACCGTAGGAAGGCAAAGAGCACAGCAGTGGACACCTCCCGCATCACAGGCTGAGCTCCAAATGCAAGTGGCCTCAGAACTTTGATGTGGACATCTGTGGTCTGTCTGCCTACTTTCCATCTCCCCGTCTGGTGACTTCACCTTAACTCTCCTCTGGTGCCCCTTTCCTTACTCTCACAGGGCTGACTCCACCCTTTACCCCTCCTTGACCAAGTAGAGCAATCCATCTCACTGTGACTAGCACAAAATAAGCAAGTGACCCACAAGTGGTCCAATGAGACCGAATCCTAAGACTTTGGCAAGAATCCTTAGGAAAGGGAAGCTTTCTTTTTTGCAGCATTGCCAAGCAGGCAGAACGTGCACCTAGAGCTGCTGGGCAACACTCTACCTCCCTATAGAGAGACTGAGCGTAATGCCAGAACAGAAGAAGGCAATGCAGAGAGATGGCAGGAGACCTGATGACACCACTGGAACCCCTGGATATACCTGTACCTAAACTTTCCAAACACTTAAACCAAGAAATCAACTGTTTATCTTCACTTTCTCTTTTCATTTTATTTTTGTATGTTTATTATCATTCTAGCTAGTTTTATCAGGGTTTATCCGACTTGAAATGGTGGAGGGAGCTGGCTAACAAACCCTGCACTGCTGTTTCTCAGCTCTGTAGACCTGGTTCAGTTTCTTAGCCTCTCTGAGCATCAATTTCCTTGTCAGTAAAGAGCAGCTATTACTTGTACCTACTCTGTAGGAAGATAGTTCTGTGGATTAAGTGAAAAACAGCAAAGCGCTTGCAGCAATATTTGGTAAATGGTAGTTGCTACGTTTCTAATTTACCAAGGAAGCATAATTTACCAAATAATAATAATTAAAAAAAGGAATTCATTCAATGCCCCAAGTATCACAGAAACTGGCCCAACTATACAATAGAACTAATGTGCATGGTTTCTTTTGAGTAAACATAGAAACTGACCCTCCCAGTTTTAAAACTCCAGAGAGTTACATTTGTCTCATCTGAGTTCCTTTCTCAGGAAACCAAATATCAGGCCTCCCTCAAGGAACTGAAATTTACCAGATCATTGCATCTGGACAATGAGATGCAACACCCCTCTTTAATTCCAGTTTTCTTGCATGCACTTACATTTCCTCCCTGCTATATCAATCTGAGTTTAGTTGGTCAGGAAGATCGATTTTAGCCTGATCTCCCACCTCCTCGGCTGCAGCTTCCAATCAGGTAATACTTATCTCAGTGATTGGCTTTCTGTATCACCAGCCACAGGACCTAGGCCGAAACCCTGTCATTTTGGTAACATCAAGTCTCTTGAACTCTCAGGGCCTCGGCTATCCATTTTCTAAATGAGGTCTTACTGCAAAAGGAGCAGTTACTGTCCTTTGTAAATATCCACAATCTGAGTTCCTGCAAAATTGTGCAAAGGAAAAAACATAGAAATCTATTCATCTCATCTTCTATGTCATTAAGAGAAAGAAAATTATACTGCCCCACATCTGGGTTTAGCATTTGTAGCCCCTTTGCCCAGGGATGCACAGCAACAAAGTTCAAGGCCGGGAAACTCACCAGGGACTCTGAGCTCCTTAGGCTGAGGTACTGTCTCTAGGAGCTGATGGGCAGCCAGCCCCAGAGGGAAGACCCAGCTGCCCTCCCCAGGATGGTGATGCAGCCAGCCAAGACTCAGCCCACTAGAGGCTTTGTCTAGTGGGCCCTTTGGACCTCAAGAAATCTCTTCCCACTCATTCCACAGCACTGCTCTGGAGGCTGCAGTACCCCCAGGTCAGGGCTTACCTAGAGACAGCAAGATCCTGCGCTGAGGGCATCTGTAAGTTCAGATGTGACCAGAAAGGGGAGCAAAGTGTCCTTCTGGGACTGAGTCCATCTTACTCCCAAAAGGGTGAGCTATGCACTGTGCCCGGCCCCTCCATAAATACCGCCAACTGCCTGACAGTGATAGCGTAGCAGCGCTGCTGCATGGTAGATGAAGCCCTTGCCATCTGACACACAAGGAAACTAATGTCAGACAGGTTCATGCAGCTACTAAATGGCAGGGCCACTATTTCAACATAGGGCTGTGTGGTTCCAAAATTTGGCCTTCTCCCTGACTCCATACTCTCAGTGGAGCTCAGAACCCTGTGTAGCTTGCTGGTTTTAGCTCGAGTGATAGAAAGGATCGTGCAGCCAGACCCCTGGGCTGTACCAATGACAACCTCTGTGACCTTATGGTGAGTTCCCTGCCATCTCTGTGCCTCGATTTCCTTAACCATAAAAGAGGGTGTTTTATCCACTTCGTGGGGTATCAAAAATTAAATGAGGTCATCAATACAAAATGCTCAGTATATGCTAGTTTTTTGGTTTTTTTAAATCTTTATCCCATGAGAATGGCGTTAGTTAAGCCCTGGTTTTGTTTCCCTTGAGTGAACTGAAGGCACTCAAAAACTCTTATCAGCCACTTAGTTTTAATTAATCTTCAGTACAGACTTGGCAAATTCAGAGCACAGAAAACATGAAAGATTTGGCTCTCAGAGAGTGACGCTGGCCAAATTAGATGAGTCGAGGTTCTTAGAATCCTGGAGCTGTCCAACCTTGTCCACTTAGAAAGCAGAAAAATGAGACCTTGAGAACGGACCTGTTAGGAGCCACACCCGTTACTGGGGACAGAACTGGAACAAAGACACCGGTCTCCCCACTTCCCATCCTGGGCTCTGCAGACAGCAACTGTGGGCCCTTAGGGGTGACCACAATGCCCTTTCCTACCGGCCAGCCAGCAACAAGTGCTACCACCAGCTTCTGGAGTACCTCATGAGGTGGCTGGGGGAGACCCAGCCAGACAGTGCAAGAGACACAACCAAGCAAGCCAGGGGCCTTCCTGCCAGCCTCGCCACATCGAACCAGGATGCCCAAGCTGCCGCAGACACTCATCACTAGCAAAAGCTCCCGGAAGCCAGGTTGCCAGAGACCTGAAAAAGCATCAGGACGCATCGGGCGGATATGGCTGCATTATTCATGAGGAGAGTTTCTGTCCTCTTAAGCCAGCAAACACGACACACGCAAGCTGATTTGAGTCAATCCTGCAAGCATCAGAGAGCCCCAAAATAGCCCACCTGGCATTCCTGCATTCATTCAAGCGCATGCATTTTTGGAGCCTCTCCTTGGCACAGCGGGGCGAGTAGGGGGTGGGGGGCTGTGATTCCAGCCTAAGAATGGAATGCTCAGCAAAGACAGACGTTTCCTGTCTTATCCGATGATCTGGTGTCTTTGCTTCCTCCCGACTTGTCCCCAAAACTTGCCTGTTCCTCCCCTGCTCAAAATACTCCCATGGCTCCTATCTCACCCAGAGTCAAAGCCAAAGCCTCCGATGGGACAAGGTCTTGAATAATCCACCTCCCACTCTCTCAACCCTCATCTCCACTCTTGCTGACTTCACTGCAGCCTCACTGGCCTCCTAGCTGGTCTCTGTTCCCAACTCACAGCTTTTGCCTACACTGTTCCCTCCGCCAGGCACAGATTTCCTGCAGATGTCGACACTGCTCCCTTCCTTCCTTCCTTCCAGCCTCTGATCAAATGCCATCCCATCAGGGAGGCCATCCCTGACCATCTCCTTTGACAAGCCTTTCCCATCCCTCTCCAGCCTTTATTTTCCTTGGAGCCCTTGTCACCTTTAATATATATTTATTGTTTTCTCTATATGCCCTCCTACCATATACTGTACACTGAATGAGGGGATATGAGCAAAGACTTTGCTTTACTCGCTTCTCAGTCTGCCACTTCTAGAACTGGACCTGGCACATAGTAGATGCTCAATAAATATTTGAGGAAGGAAGGGAGGAAGGGAGAGAGGGAGAGAAGGGAGGGAGGGAGGGAGAGAGTTTTCTTCTAAGAGCAGGCAGAAACTTTCTATCCTGGTCCCTGCTATTAGCTGGAACTTCCTGAAGTACAGCTCTAACCAAAACCCTCCCTTGCTCATAAATCTATAGTTCCCCATTATCCACTGTGGAAAGTTCAAATGTCACAGCCTGGCACTAACAGCCCTGCACACGCTGGGACGAACGGACCTTTCCTGTCCCATTTCCTTCCCCTGCACACTCCTGAACCCAAGCTGTGCTTCCAGGGACTTTTCTGAAGCTCATAGCTCCCCACCACTGCCCATTGTAAGCCAAGGTCATGAGGCCACCCCTCCAGATCTTGGCAATGTGAGGTTTCAATCCTGACTTCCCCACGGACTGACTGTGGGACCTTAAAGTGACCTGCATACATAACACCTCTGTGCCTCCAGTTCCTCATCTATCAAGGAAAAAGATGAGACTCTCTCCCTTAGGGCTTTTACGACGAGTGAAGGAGATAAATGCTCAGAAAGTTCATGGCACAGTGCCCAGCACAGAGTAAGCCCCCAGCAAACAGGCAGGAAATTAGGAATTGCTTTTTTTATTTTGAGATGGAGTCTCACTCTGTCACCCAGACTGGAGTACAGTGGCGCCATCTCAGCTCCCTGCAACCTCCACCTCCTGGGTTCAAGTGATTCTCCTGCCTCAGCCTCCCGAGTAGCTGGGATTACAGGCACATGCTACCACACCCAGCTAATTTTTATATTTTTAGAAGAGATGAGGTTTTACCATGTTTGCTGGCCAGGCTGGTCTTAAACTCCTGACCTCAAGTGATCCCCCTGCCTTGGCCTCCCAAAGTGCTGGGATTACAGATATGAGCCACCACACCTGGCCACGTTTTTTTTTTTTTTTTTTTAGACAGGGTCTTGCTCTGTTGCCTTGTCTGGAGTGCAGTGATGCAATCACAGCTCACTGAAGCTTCAACTTCCTGGGCTCAAGGGATCCTCCTGCCTCAGCCTCTCAAGTAGCTAGGAGTACAGACATTCACCACAATGCCCTTTTTAATTTTGTTTTCTGTAGAGATGGGGTCTTGCTATGTTGCCCAGGCTGGTCCCAAACTCCTGGCCTGAATGATCCTCCCACCTCGGCTTCCCAAAGTGCTGGGATTACAGGCATGAGCACCGCGCCCAGCCAGGAATTACTGTTATTACACATTACAATCTCTCTTCTATGGCCTAAGTCCATTTTATAGGTGAGAAACTGGGGCATTCTAGGGAAGCTTTCCCAAAATGACATAGCTAGGGAGCCAAGACTTCATTCACTGCCCCCTACCCCCGCTTTGGACTCCAAATACGCATCCAAGACAATCTAACAGTGAGAATAAGTTGTTCAAGAATAGGACATTCCTGGCCTGGCACGGTGGCTCACACCTGTAATCCCAGCACTTTGGGAGGCCTAGGCAGGCAGATCACGGGGTCAAGACGTTGAGACCATCCTGGCCAACATGGTGAAACCCCGCCTCTACTAAAAATACAAAAATTAGCCAGGCGTGGTTGCGGGCGCCTGTGGTCCCAGCTACTCAGGAGGCTGAGGCAGGAGAACTGTTTGAACCCAGGAGGCAGAAGTTGCAGTGAGCCAAGACTGTGCCACTGCACTCCAGTCTGGCGACAGAGCGAGACTCCGTCTCAAAAAAATAAATAAATAAAAATAATATGACATTCATATCAGCCCAGCCTAGAGAAGTGAAGGACAAGGTGGATGCAGGATGGACAGGGTCAAGGGGAGAGGGTTTTCCTGCCTTAACAGCATTGCCATTCTGGGCTGGCCACTTCTTTGTGCTGCTACTGGTGGTGGGCTGAGGGGGTGTCTTGTGTATTGCAGGAACGTGAGCAGCATCCCTGGCCTCTTCCCACTAGATGCTGGTAGCACCCCCAACTGTGACAACCAAAAATATTTCCAGACATTGCCAAATGTCCCCTGGAGTAGGGCTGCCAGATTTAGCAATACATACTCATACTAAAAACTTACTCACTGTTTATCTGAAAGTCAAATTTAACTGGGCAACCTGGATGTCATCTGGCAACCCAACCTAAGAATGGGAGACAAAATTGCTCCCCTTCATTAAGAACCACAAGGTCAAACTGCAGGGTCCCCGTGGTAACAGCAATCGCTTCTCTCATTTTTCTCCAACCTTCTTAGCAAGTCGTGCCTTCCTCTCCCATCGCATTGCCCCTAACCCAGAGGCTGGGAGGCTCGGTTCTCCAAACACGCTCTGCTCAGCAGCTGTGACGATGGCGCCACAATTACAGCCCTTCCACCAGCTCCAGTCTGCAGAGCTAAATGTAGCTTCCCCTCCAGGACCTGCCTCATCTCCCTGTCTCCTTCCTGGGGTCTCATCTGTCTCCCACCAGCCCCTGCATTCTCCCTTCCAATTAAGAGGCTGTCTAGGCCCAGCCCAGAGGCAGAAAAACAAGGCAGTTAGTCACTTTACTTGCATTATCAACTGGCATCACATGGCTGGCTCCCTTAATGGCCGTTGTCATGGCAACGGGAAGCCAGTCCTTGCTCGCTCCAGGAACCAAAACAAAATTAAGGGGTGGCAGGGAGGGTAAAGCAAGCCAGGAAGGAGCCAAGATAGAGCTGGTCGGATTTAACTGGAGGAAATCACGCTGAGGCCACCTTGTTTGCAGCTGAGGCCACCTTATTTCCAGCTTTCTCTTGGTGGCACCGAGGACGGGGGGCAGGGAGAACGCTTGCCCTGGAGGAGCTCAGGCTAACGTGGTGGGTGTTCTCGAAGGTTTTATCCTGCCAGCTGAATCATTTTCATCCCCATTATGAATAAACCGATTCTGATAAAAGTAAAGACAGATCTTGTCCAAGATTGTGCAGTGAATAGGCCACCAATTTCATCTCCCTCACCTTCTTTCCCTGTTCGCAGTGTCCTCCTCATTCTTTTCCCCTTGCTTTTAGGATAAGACCACACGCTCTGCCTTCTCTGCATCTGCACCTTTCTCCTTTCTCTCTGCTCCAGTCACTTCAGTTCCTTCAAGTTCACGGTGCTCCCTCCAGCCACAAAGCTTCTGCAGTTATAAATCCCTCTGCCAGGAATGGTTTTCCCTAGTCTCTCCCAACCCCCATATGTTCACCTGAAAGTCGTACTCATCTTTCACCTGTCTTCTGAAACGACACATCCGGGGCCCCTGCACATGGTCAGTTCTCCGTTTTGTGTTCTTGCAGCCCCAGGTGCCTCTCCTTCACATCTCTGTGCACAGCCTGTAATTATCCTTGTAATTATGATGAGGTATCTGTTGGGGGTCTGTTTCTACCGCTGCAAGGTCAGCCCCAGAAGGACAAGAACAGGGCCTGTTTACAAGGGAGCCTGTCTCTGTCATATCCACAGAACCTAGCCCAGGGTCTGACACACAGCCCTCAGTAAATATGCATCTGGGATTGGAATTCAGCTCTAGATGATCCCAAAGTTCCTTCTTGACCTGCCTCATGGGTGCTGGGTCCTACTGGCTCCCCAGGTCAGCATTGGACAGTTTCCAGCTCCCAACCTCTGGTGGCCCCTTGGTAGGTGCAATGGCTTTAGCAAAGCTTGCAGAGCTGCCCAGCCTATCTAGAGATGTTGACTGTTAGGGCACCCCTTCTAGAAAGAAGGCTGGGAAAACAGATAAACACACAGAAAACAGATATACACACAGACATACATAGATATGTGTACGCACAATGTAGTATCTGGGTGAGGCTGTGACAGGCAGAGACGTGGCTCCTCCGAACCCAGGAGGAGGAAGACCTAACTTGACTCTCAGATTTCTAGGCAAAGGATTTTCCCTTCTATTCCACTGGAGACTGGCTCTCTGACACTGAGAGAGATGCCCCCCAAAAAGGTAAGCAAAGAAAGGACAGGAGAGACATGCTTTGGGGGGGGGCACAGAGTGGCTGCCATCTTCTTAGGGTACCTATGCTGAATAGGAGCTCAAAGACAGAAGACTAGAGCCTTCCCCCTGCACTGGTTCTGTGCCCTTGAAATAATCACTTATTGGCCGGGTGCGGTGGCTCATGCCTATAATCCCAGCACTTTGGGAGGCCGAGGCAGGTGGATCATGAGGTCAGAAGATCGAGACCAGCCTGGACAACATGGTGAAACCCTGCCTCTACTAAAAATACAAAAATTAGCTGGGAGTGGTGATGGGCCCCTGTAGTCCCAGCTACTTGGGAGACTGAGGCAGGAGAATCGCTTGAACGCGGGAGGTGGAGGTTGCAGTGAGCAGACATCGTGCCACTGCACTCCAGCCTGGTGACAGAGACAGATTCTGTCTCAAAGTGAAAAAAAAGAAACATCACTTATTGTCTCCAGGCTACAGTGTTCTCATCTGTACAATGGAAACCGTACCACCCACACATTCTGTCCGAGGTGTGGCACCGTGTGCGTTTGGATGAGCACGTTTGTGGGATGGGAGGGTCAGAGTGTGGTTGTGACATCAAAAAGACCTGGGGGTAAGTCCCAGCTCTGTCCCATCTTGGCTGGATGATCTTGGGCAAGTCATCCACCCTTTCTGAGCCCAAGACCCAAACTAGACTGACATGGATCAAACCTCAAAGGACACTGGTACCAATGCATCCTTCTGCAGATGGAGAAACTGAGTCCTGGAGAGGAGAAGGGACCTGTGCAGGAAACTGAGCTCCAGCTGGTAGCTGAGCTGGGACCTGGGCCTCAGCTACAGCCTTCCCCAGATAGATGTTTGCTGGTGTTCTCTTCCGCCTGCGCCGCCCACCGCCCTCCCAATTCAACCAACCATCGCCTTAAAAACAAAGCTACCTATGATATGATCTCTTTTCAGGAAAAAGATTTTTAAAAAATAATAAAATAAATAAATAAAAACAAAGCTACCCCAGGCAAAAACATCTTGGGGGCACATGTTACACGTGGGTCTGGTTAAACCATGAGCAAAGAGACAGCAGGTGTTTTGTAAGGTACACACATCCCCCCCCCCCCGGAAATAGTCATGACGATGTTGCTGGTCTGTGAGTTCTGTTGAAAAGAGGGTCTAGACAGAGCTCCCTTGGAGTACCCACAGGAGTCTACACAGGGGCTCAACTGAAAATTTCCGGGCCTTTCTGAGGGATCCAATGTATTTTGGGTGTCTCATTCGAAAATGCTAGAATGTGCAACCAGCCCTGGAGCGGATTCTTTAAACAGAATAGGACATGCCACATACAGAGACACACACACAGACACATACTCATGCTCCCCGAGGAGGGAGGGGCAGCAACAGGTCAAAGCCTCGAGGCTGCTCTTGGTGGCTGCCTGCCACCGCGCAGGGAAGGCGGGGTCATTAGTGGTGCTCAATACTGCTACCTCAGCCGACATCCCAACACACACAGACACACAGACACACACACACACACACACACACACACAGACACTCAAAGCCAGGCCCTGAAACCAGGCCAGCCCACAAGGTCTGCCGCCATGCAAGGTCTTGGGCTAAGCATCCATAAGGTTCAAAAGTGATGAAGATATAGCGGCCATGGGGCCTGAGGCTGGAGAATGGGGAGGGCAACACACACATGCATGTGTGCGCACACACACACATACACACACACGGAGTCACAGCCCTCATTATTCACAGACTCATGCATCACATGCCACACACCCACTCAAGATACACACGCACAGTCACAGCATCACTTATTCACACAGACTCACGCATCACACAATACACACACACAGACGCACCCTCACAAAAACAGATCTACACACAGACACACATAGATATGTGTACATACAACGCAAAGAGATACACTTAGGTATCTCCAGACAGACGCACAGACATTCTCATATGCCACACTCACAGCCACAGGTCCTCACCCATGCAGGCGTACACACCAGAGCACACGGTCCAGGCGACAAAATGCCACCCCAGGCCCCAAGGACTATAAATTCTCCCTGTCTGTGGGGTGCTGGGAGGTCATTGGCCATTAGCCCTCAAGACTAGACTGGCCTCCCCGCTGACCCCAGGGAGAGTGGAGGGGCAGAAGAACCTCTCCGATTCTCACCCTCTGAGTGTGTGGGGTGGGGATGGGGGTGAGGGGACCCCTACTGCCTGGGGAGCAGCTCACTCACCCAGGACACTCAGGGAGGGAGTCCTCTGGCTCCTGGAGGTGGCTCCAAGGACTGAGAATTTGGAGGCTGGGGAGGGAGGCTTTATTTTCCCAAATCGAACCTCTCCCTTTTCCTGGAGTGTGCCCCACCTTTGGCAGCCCCATTCAGAGCCCCTCCCCCAGCACACCCTGTGGGGGGGGGTCCCCCCAGCAGCTAGTTTCTCTTGGAAGGTCCCCTCCCTCAGCCGCACCCACCTGCTCCTCCACAAGAGAAGGTCCCACTGGGACACTTGAGGGCCCTCACGCTGCATCCGCCCCCGCACACAGCCCCAAAACTGCCAAAGCCCCCTCCATACCTACGCCCACCCCCAAACTCCCTCGCTGCTCCTCCAGCCCTGCGGGAGGTCAGTGCCCACCCAGGTGAGCCCCACACCAGGTGGTGTGGCCGCCCTTCCACCGCCAGAGGCCACCCTTCCACGGAGACTCTTGCCCCCCCGCCCCCCCAGCTTGGCTGCTGCCGCCCCCTGCCTGGGGGGGTCCTGCCCTGCGCCCCACCCTCGCACCCACCTCTTTCTTGACAGTACGTAGCAGCCTCTGCCGTGTCTCCGCCTCTGTGGGACAAGACGCGAGCCCCGGGTCAGCCGAGGGGTGGGCGCGGGGGCCAGGGGCTGCCCTCCCGCCGCCCCCGTGTCCCGCAGCCCCTTACCCGCGGTGGCCGAGGCCATGGCTCCCAGCCGCTGAGTTCCGAGTCCCGGGAGGTGGGGGCGGCGGCTGTTCCTCCGGCCTCGGCGCTGCTGCTGCAGCCGCGGCGGGGCGGGGCCGAGCGCTGATTGACGGCCGGAGGGCGCCCGACGTCAGGACCCGCCGCGGCCGCCCCACCCCTCCGGAAAGCCACCGCGCGGCGGGCAGGCGGGTCGCCTGCGCCAGCAGCCTCCGCGCCAAGCACGCGCGTTGGCTTCCGCGCACCCAGCGCCCTGGCCTTTCAGCCTCCCCCACCCTCCACGCCAGCGCCCGTGTCCCTCCCGCTTCTCTGGGGCGGGAAAGGAAAGCGCCCTTCATGAACCCTCCTCTGTGGGCCTGGTTCCAGGAAGTGATAGGAGATGGTGGGGCTACTACTGACATGCTCCAAGCCTCAGTGTTCTCATCTTTAAAATGGGTATAGGCCGGGCGCGGTGGCTCACGCCTGTAACCCCAGCACTTTGGGAGGACGAGGCGGGCGGATCACGAGGTCAGGAGTTCGAGACCAGCCTGGCCAACATGGCGAAACTCGTCTCTACTAAAAATACAAAAATTAGGCCAGGCATTGTGGTTCACGCCTGTAATCCTAGCACTTTGGGAAGCCAGGCGTGGTGGTGGGCGCCTCAGCTACTTGGGAGGCTGAGGCGGGAGAATCCGGGAGGTGGAGGTTGCAGTGAGCCGAGATCGTGTCACTGCACTCCAGCCTGGTGAGAGAGCAACACTCCGTCTCAAAAAAAAAAAAAAAAAAAAAAGGGTATAGTGTTGTATAAAATGGGCATCATGGGTCGCAGAACGATCTGAGACTCAAGTAAGATACTGGATGTGAAGCCCTTAATACAGACCCAGGGAAAAAGGTTGGGGAGCATAAATGCTTGCCACTGTTACTGTTACTATTAATTGTCATTATTGAGAGTCTGCCAGCGGGCATGGTGGCTCACGCCTGTAGTTCCAGCACTTTGGGAGGCCGAGGCAGGCAGATCACTTGAGGTCAGGAGCTCACGACCAGCCTGGCCAACATGGTGAAACCCCATCTCTACTAAAAAATACAAAAATTAGGCCAGGCATTGTGGTTCACGCCTGTAATCCTAGCACTTTGGGAAGACAAGGTGGGTGGATCACCTGAGGTCAGGAGTTCGAGACCAGCCTGGCCAAGATGGTGAAACCTTGTCTCTACGAAAAATACAAAAATTAGCCAGGAATGATGGTGTGTCCCTGTAATCTCAGCTACTGGGGAAGCTGAGGCAGAGAATCACTCAAACCCAGGAAGTTGAGGTTACAGTGAGCCAACATCTCACCACTGCATTCCAGCCTGGGCGACAGAGAGACTTCGTCTCAAAAAATAAAAAATACAAATACAAAAATTAGCTGGGCGTGGTGGCGTGTGCCTGTAATTTGAGCTACTCAAGAGGCTGAGGCAGGGGAATCTCTCGAATGCGGGAGGCAGAGGTTGCAGTGAGCTGAGATCGTGCCACTGCACTCCAGCCTGGACAACAGAGCGAGACTCTGTCTCAAAAAAAAAGAAAGGGGGGGGTCTTCCAAGATATTCCGAGATAATATACTGGCTCTCCATCCAGGAGAGGCTGGTACTTAAGCGGCTCCCTCCTCCACAAGAAGGTCTCTGGGGAAGTGGGGTTTTCCCAGGCATCTGGCCCCAGCAGGAAGCACTTGGCAGCCATCTCTGGGTCTGAGCAGGCAGTGGGCTCTGTGGGAAAAGGCTTGTTCCATTAAGAACTCCTGATCACCCCAAGTCTCTAACTGTATCCACCCAGAATGCAACTCAGGTCAACATTTATTGAGCACCTACTGTGTGCCAAGTGACTGTGCTAAGGATTTCTAAGTGAGCAAGACAGACAAAGAGCTCCGCCCTCATGGAGCTTAGGAGGTGGACAACAAAATACACAAGCAAAAGTACAGAACATGCTGGAAAAGTGCTGAAGAAAAATTAAGTAGGCAAGGGGGACAGGGAGGGCCCAGACCTGTAGGGATCGTATTCTGAAGTAGGGCAGTTGAGGGAGGCCCCACTGAGCCGGTGACATTTGAGCGAAGAGGAAAAGGAATAGGCCACGGGGTTTTCCGGAGGAAGAGCGGTTGGGTCCAGGGAACAGCAAATGCAAAGGCCTGGAGGAGGGAGTGTGTCCAGTTGCAGTGACAAATAGCTCGGATGCCTGTGGGGCTGGTGTGGTATGAACAAAGGGGACAGTGGTGGCATGTTGGCCAGAGAGGTGCAGGGCCAAGATCCTGTATGGCTTTGATGGTCACGTTAAGGATTTGCAATGCCTTTTAGGATCCCCCAGTATTCAGGCCTTCCTTCTGAACGACTGGCGGACAGCCTAGAATGCCCTCTTCCTGCAGCAGTGGATCCAGAGCCCCCTATTTTCCGTTAGTCAGTGTCAAGGGTCTCTGGCCATAAGCCCCAGAAGCTGACTTCGGCTTCCTCAGGTGAAAGGAAATAAACTGGAAAGATGATGTGTGATCCCAGAGCCCATGGGAGCCTGGAGCACTGGGAAATGGGATGGAATCAAGGTGGCTATGGAAGGCCAGAAAGGGGAACAATTGGGAATATTTGCCTGGCAAGGAGATCGTGGTTAGGGTGCTGCTGCTCTGGTGAAGAGAATGCCATTTATTTAAGATTTTCATCCCAGAGAGGGAGTGCCTGATTGTCCTGACCTGGGACACAAGTCTGCCCCTTGGCTTGGGGAGAGGGGTCTCAATCACAACCCCCTGCCCCACAGTCTCCAGCAAGTCCCCCAGGAGAATGGGAAATGGTTGCTTGGGAGCAAAAATAATCATATATTGTGGACCTACTCTGTGCCAGGTACTGCGCTAAGGGCTTTGGGCTTTGCTCACATGATCTTATTGACCCTCCTTCCACCCCACCCTAACCCTACAATCCTCATGTCATCCACAAAGCCCAGCCCACAGGGGGTTTCATCCCAGTTCGTTTAACAAGTTAGTGGCAGCCGGGATTCTGACCTGAGGGCCGAAGTGATTGATCCATTAGTTCCTCTCCTTGGCTTCACCCCTAAGTTAACTGGGGTACTTTAGAAAGGTGGTAGGGTGCCTGAGCCTCACTCTAGGGAATCATTTTTCAAAACCCACATTTTTCCTTTTCCTGCCAAGCACGAAGCCTGGGAAGCTGACTTGTGCTGGTCCTTGAAGACCTGGCACTTTTCCTCCAAGATAAAAGACTCCATGGTATTTCGTGCAATAGCAACGGGCAGGAGGGCATGGTTGACCTGCATGCAACTCAGGTCAACAGATATTTATTGGGCACCTACTGTGTGCCGGGTGACTATGCTACATACTTCTAAGTGAACAAGACAGGCAAAAAGCCTTGCCCTCGTGGAGCTGACGAGGCAGACGATAAAAAAGCAAATAAAAAATAGAATATGTTGAAACGTTCCGGAGGAAAATAAAGTAGGCAGGGGAGACGGGGGGGGGATTTTATTATGAAACAGAGTGGTTGAGGGAGGCCCCACTGAGCAGGTGACATGGGAGCCATAAATGCCATGGGACCAGGGACTGCCTGGGTTCAGAATCCGGAGCCTTATGCTCCCTGCTGCAGTTGGAACGCTCACCACTAGGGGCACCATCACCTAAGATCAGCTTGGGAAGAATGACACTCCGTGTGGCCAAAATAGGAAAACTTACCAAAAGCCTCCCCCGGTGTCTGAGAATTCCATTACCTGACCCAAGACACCTCACACCCTCAGTGCTGACCAGTGGTGCTGCAGCTGGAGCCAGTAAGAGAAGCCTCTTTCTCCTGCGATGTTTCTTCACCGCCCTCTATTGGGAAAGCTCAGCTCTGTGATCAGTGTAAATGAGAAATGCTGTAAAAGTCCAGGCTATTGTGGAGGAGCAAACATTTAAGAATGAATTAGTGGAGCTGAGAAACAATAAATACATCAATAGCCAGCACAACGCATAACCTCACAGTTTGTAATCAAATGAACATGATGATAACAGCTACAATGTGCTAAGCACTTAATGTGTCTGACACTGTGCTGTGAACTTCACACATATTATCTCATTAAATTCACCTTCAACCCCATAATGTAGGTTCCTCCCATTCTCTGCATTTTGTGTTTTGTCTGTTTGCTTTTTGAGACAGAGTCTTGCTCTGTTGCCCAGGCTGGACTGCAGTGGCATGATCTCTGCTCCATCTCCTGGGTTCAATTCTCCCACCTCAGCCTCCCAAGTAGCTGGGATTATAGGCGCCCCCCACCCCCGACTACACCTGACTAATTTTTGTATTTTTAGTAGAGATGGGGTTTCACCATGTTGGCCAGGCTGGTCTTGAACTCCTGACCCCAAGTGATCCGCCCTCCTCGGCCTTCCAAAGTCCTGGGATTACAGGCATGAGCCACCGTGCCAGGCCTATTACCTGCATTTTGTAGTGGAGGCTCAGAGAAGTTAAACAGCTTAACCAAGACATGCAGCTAGAAAGTAAGAGAGGCTAGATTCAGGCCGAGGCACTCTTGACCCTTTTCGTTTACAGAGAAATCCTGATTAATGTTGCGTCTCGCGCCCTGTGCAACAGATACTCCTTGTTGCTGAGAGGGTTAATCTTACCTGTCAACTTGCTGGAACCGGGAGGTGCTCAGACATTTGCTTAAAGGTTATTCTAGGTGTGACTGTGAGGGTGTTTGTAGATAAGATTAATGTTTGAATCCATCAACTGAGTAAAGCAGATTGCCACCTCTGACGTGGGTGAACCTCATTCGATCAATTGAAGACCTGAATGGAACAAAAAGGCAGAGCAAGAGAAAACTCCTCCTGCCTGACTGCTTGAGCTGGGACATCTTTTCCCACCTTCTGACTCAAATTGAAACCTCAGCTCTTCTTGGGCCTCGGGCCTTCGGACTCAGACTAAAACTGCACCATCAGCCCTCCTGGGCCTTCAGCTTGCTGATTGCAAATCTTGGGACTTCTCAGCTTGCGTAATTGTATAAGCCAATTTCTTAAATCTCCTTATATATATGTATATACATACATATATATAAGTGTGCATATGTGTGTATGTATGTATATATGTACACATTCGTACATCTTGTTGGTTCTGTTTCTCTGGAGAACACTGACTAATACAGTTGTCATCTCAATATCCATTTACCTCCTCCTCTTCCTAATGAAACTGACTCTGCCCAGGTATCCACCTCTACTCATTGGCCGCTGCCTTGGAGGACCTCTTTCCTCTTCCCATCTAGGTAGGTCCCGATTAGACTAAGTCAGTCATGGTGCTCCTGCAATTCACAATTGTAAAAATATGGAACCAGCCCAAATGCCCATCAACCAATGAGTGGATAAGGAAAATGTGATATATATACCATGGAATATTACTCAGCCATAAAAAGGAATGAAATCATGGCATATGCATTTCTGGATGGAGTTGGAGATCATTATTCTAAGTGAAGTAACTCAGGAACAGGAAACTATGCAGCCTTTTTATTTTTGAGATGGAGTCTAGCTCTGTCACCCAGGCTGGGGTGCAGTGGCACCATCTCGGCTCACTGCAACCTCCGCCTCTGCCTCCTGGGTTCAAGTGATTCTCCTGTCTCAGCCTCCTAAGTAGCTGAGACTACAGGCACTCACCACCATGCCCAGCTAATTTTTGCCTTTTTAGTAGAAACGGGATTTCACCATGTTGGCCAGGCTGGTCTCAATCTCTTGACTTCATGATACACCGGCTTTGGCCTCCCAAAGTGCTGGGATTACAGGCATAAGCCACCTTACCCAGCCAGGAAACTAAACATTCTATGTTCTCACTTGTAAGTGGGAGCTAAACTATAAGGACACAAAGGTATAAGAATGATACAAAGGACTGGATGCAGTGACTCATGTAATACCAGCACTTTGGGAGGCCAAGGTGCATGGATCACCTGAGGTCAGGAGTTGGAGACCAACCTGACCAACGTGGAGAAACGGCGTTTCTACTAAAAACACAAAATTAGCTGGGTCTGGTGGCGCATGCCTGTAATCCCAGCTACTTGGGAGGTTGAGGCAGGAGAATTGCTTGAACCTGGAGGCAGAGGTTGCGGTGAGCCGAGATAGTGCCATTGCACTCCAGCCTGGGCAACAAGAGCGAAACTCCATCTCAAAAAAAAAAAAAAGAATGATACAGTGGACTTTGGGGACTCTGGGGGAAGCATGGTGGGGTAGGGATAAAAGACTACACATTGGGTATAGTGTACACTGCTCAAGTGTTGAGTGCACCAAAATCTCAGAAATCAGCACTAAAGGACTTATCCATATAACCAAACACTACCTATTCCCCCAAAACTATTGAAATAAAAAAATAAAAAGTAAGTAAATAAATAAAAATCATGGTGCTCCTGTTTCCTTTGTCAGTGATTGGTTTAGACATGAGCAAGTGACATAGTTCTGGCCAATGAGACACAGGAGAAGTCAGCTAGGTGCCTCCTGGGAATGATCTCTCCACTCTTGAGAGCTCCACTTCCGGTCACTGGCATTTTACGTGCTGCCGTCACCTGACAGCCTGCGGGCACAGCCAATACAGGGAGGTGGGTAGAGCCAGGAGGATTACAAAGAAGTAGAGCCAGAGTGCCCCCTGGCCCTGACCATCTGGAATTTCTTGTTATTTTGGAAAATACATTTCCTCATTGTTAAGTAATTGAGTTAAGGTTTTCTCTTACTTGCAATTGAAATCATCTTACTGATAAAATCAGTCTATGTAATGTGTTCATCTATGTTCATGAATGTGAATAAGCAAAATATTGACCAGCTTTTTCACTTCAAAATGAACATTCAGGCCAGGCACAGTGGCTCATGCCTGTAATCCTAGCACTTTGGGGGGCCGAGGCGGGTAAATCACCTGAGGTCAGGAGTTCAAGACTAGCCTGGCCAACGTGGTGAAACCCTGTCTCTACTAAAAATACACACACACAAAATTAGGCGGGCATGGTGGTGCACACCTGTAATCTCAGTTCTAGGGAGGCTGAGGAAGGATAATTGCTTGAACCCAGGAGGTGGAGGTTGCAGTGAGCCAAGATCATGCCACTGCACTCTAGCCTGCATGACAGGACTGAGACTCCGTCTCAAAAAAAGAAAAAAAAATGAACATTTATGTCAATAAATATAGATCCAAAGTATTCATGTTCATATCTGTAAAAGGATTTCATAGATATGGATGCTTCATAATTTATATTGTCTTCTCTTATTGAGCATTTTGATTGATTCCATTTTTGCTATCATGAACACTTTTGTAATTGGAAAGAACCCGTAATTATTTCCATACGATAAATTTCAAAAGTTGAAACTGTTTCCAACTGTAACAGGTAGAGTAAATGGTGGTGATGCAACAAAGAAAGTTATTGGTTGATTTGGGGCTCAGAGACTGCAAATGCGAATCGCGATTCCTCATTTTGAAACTGAACACCACTATACACTGACATCCATGGACACGGCTGGGAGAGAAGGGAGGGGCATGGGTGGTGAGGGCCTGAGGGAGGGCGGGGGTAAAGAAGAGGAGATGGTTGGTGACTTTCTTTTTCCTTCTGATTTCCAAAGATATTAAAACATTTTCAGCCAGGTGCAGTGGCTCATGCCTGTAATCCTAGCACTTTGGGAGGCCGAGGAGGTTGGATCATGAGGTCAGGAGATCAAGACCATCCTGGCCAACATGGTGAAACGTTCTATCTCTACTAAAAATACAAAAATTAACCAGGCATGGTGACAGGTGCCTATAATCCCAGCTACTTGGGAGGCTGAGGCAGGAGAATCACTTGAATCCAGGAGGCAGAGATTGCAGTGAGTCGAGATCGTGCCACTGCACTCCAGCCTGGCAACAAAGCAAGACTCCCACTAAAAAAAAACATTTTCATGGGCCCTTGAAATTATTGTGGGCCCTAGGCACTGCACCTACTGTGTCTAATAAATAAGTTACCCCACGAATTGATTCTCTGGCTGGTTGAGAGCATCACTGACCCAGGCTCTCTGTATTTTACGCCATCATTCTTGGTTTGTGACTTGTTGCTCATGGCCTCAAAATGGCTGTCACAAATTCAGATCTCACACTCAACATCAATGCACAAAGAAAAAGGTGGCATTAGTTGCATCTGTTTCTTTTACTGGAAAGCAAAAGCCCTCCCAGAACCCACTAACAGATTTCCCTTTCTGTCTCATTGGCCTCATCTGGGTTATATAATCACTTTTATTGCAAGGGATGCTGGATAATTGAGCATCTGCTAAAGAAACAAGATGACCCTGATTAGACTTAATCAGTCATGGTTGAGCAGGTGGGGTAGGCTACCTCTGCACAGAACACAGAAAAGGAAGCTTAGGAGCATTCCAGGCCCAGAGCTTCATCCGTTAGCACTGGCTCTCCTGGGGCTCTTGCTAGTGATGCATGAGCATCAGACATCGCCTGGGATCCTGGTGGGAACCAGCACAGAAAAAAGTCAACACTGCAGACGGTGAGTGGTGACTGACACCAACTAGGTTTATGAATTTCTTTTTCAGGGCCTCCTTGGTATGTACGGAGCAAGGAGCTTTTTACAGGCTGGGATGGTGATGCTGTGTGAACGAGAAGGAAAGAACTCATTGGTGGGTGAATGACGTGAATGTGATTTCACAGATTGCCAAGACCTGGTAACATCCAGTCATGGAGAGTAGAATCTGTGGGCCCTGAGGGTGTGGGAAACTTGGAACCAAGGAATGAAGGTGGGAGGCTCCAGGGGAATTTTTAGAGGAAGGCTGGTAATTCCTTCTGATGAACATCCCTGGTGGCCAGCAGGTTGATGAATGAGGTGATTTCACCATGATACATTTCCAAGTCTAAAATTGAGGCAAATAGGAATCCTGCTTCTCCCTGTAAATAGACAATCTCAACTTTTCTCTGCTTGATTTTCACTTAAGTCTGGACTTTCTTTTCTTTCTCCCAGAAGAGTTTCATTCATTCATTCATTTTTCAGTGTTTTTTGAGAGCCCACAATATGCCCAGCATGGGGGATAGAGTGTGGGTAAGTCACATGATGTTGTTTCTTGCATGGAGCTCACATTTGCACCAGGGGGAAGAGACAGGTAATAATCAAGTGATCACATCAGCAAAATACCAGATTGTGGTCAATGTGATAAAGCATGTGAACTGGGTGGTGTGCTAGTGAGTGTCCTCAGGGTGAGGATACAAAGAAGGAAACATTAGACCTGAGATGCCAAAGATGGGAAGAAGCCAGTCAGGCTTCCGCAACTATTTGGGGAGGTGAGAGCGTTCCTGAGTCATGAATGGAGGGGCAGCAGCCAGGCTGAGAGTTGGAGTAAGATTATTCTAGGTGCATGCATGGGAGAACAGCCACAAAGTCCCCAACGTGGAAATGAGCATACCTAAACAAAGAAGAGAAAGGGCGCAGTTATGACCAAAGCACAGTAAGCACTTACGGCCCTTCCAGTCCTTAACTCCCTAGAAGTAACCAGGAGAATCTTGATTTCCTTCCTACACTCTTATCCCACATTTATCCATCAGCAACTCTTTTTAATTTATTATAGCAATATTCATATAAAATTTGCCATTTTAGCCAGCCAGGCGCAGTGGCTCACACCTGTAATCCCAGCACTTTGGGAGGCCAAGGCGGGTGGATCTGAGGTTGGGATTTCGAGACCAGCCTGACCAACATGCCGAAACCCCACCTCTACTAAAAATACAAAATTAGCCGGGCGTGGTGGCACATGCCTGTAATCCCAGCTATTTGGGAGGCTGAGGCAGGAGAATCACTTGAAGCCAGGAGCCAGAGGTTGTGGTAAGCCGAGATCACACCATTGCATGCCAGCCTGGGCAACAAGAGTGAAACTCCATCTCAAAAAAAAAAAAAAAAAAATTCGCGATTTTAAGCATTTTAAAGTGGACAATTCAATGGCATTCAGTACATTCAAGTGTTGTGCAACCATCACCACTACATAATTCCAGAACACTTTCATTACCCCAAAAGGAAACCTCGTACCCATTAAACAATCACTCTCGTTTCCCCTGACTACCATTAATCTGCTTTCTGTCTCTATGGGTTTACCTCGTCTGGATTTTCCATGTAAGTGGAACTATACAATCCAACCTTTTGGATCTGGCTTCTTTCACTTAGCATGTTTTTGAGGTTCATACATGCTGTAGCATGTATCAGTACTTCACTCCTTTTTGTGGCTGAATAATATTCCATTGTATGGCTAGACTACATTTTCTTTAGCCATTCCTCAACTCACGGACATTTGGATAGTTTCTACCTTTTGGCTGATGTGAATGTTGCAGCCACGAATATTCACGTACTGGTTTTTGTGTCTATAAATATTTTCATTTTCATTCTCATTCCACCTAGAAGTGGAATTGCTGGGTAGTATGGTAATTTTATTGGTTGATTGAGAGCACCGTTGCCCAGGCTGCAGTACAGTGGCACAATCTCGGCCACCTTCACTTCCCGGCTTCAAGCGATTCTCGTGCCTCAGGCTCCTGAGTAGCTGGGACTACAGGTACGTGCCACCACACCCAGCTAATTTTTGTATTTTTCGTAGAGACAGGGTTTCATTACATCGGTCAGGTTGTTCTCGAACTCCTGACCTCAGGTGATCCACTCGCCCTGGCCTCCCAAAGTGCTGCGATTACAGGTGTGAGCCACCACGCCCAGCCTGTAATGTTATTTTTAACATTTTAGGAACTTTCGAACTCCCACAGCGACTACACCATTTTGCACTCCTAGCAGCAATGCATGAGGATTTCAAGTTTTCTACATCTTGGCCAAAACTTTTACAATTTATTATTATTATAGTCATACTAGTGGGCGTGGAGTGATATCTCATTGACATTTCGGTTTGCATTTCTCTATGAGTAATGTGTTGAACATCTATGTAAGTCCTTTGCCCTTTTTAATTTTTTTGAGATGGAGTCTCACTCTGTCACCCAGGCTGGAGTGTAGTGGTTTGATTTCAGCTCACTGCAACCTCCACCTCCCAGGTTCAAGTGATTCTCCTGCCTCAGCCTCCCAAGTAGCTGGGACTACAGGTGCACACCACCATGACCGGCTGATTTTTTGTGTTTTTAGTAGAGACGGGATTTCACCAGGTTGGCCAGATTGGTCTCAAACTCCTGACCTCAGGTGATCCACCCGCCTCGGCTTCCCAAAGTGCTGGGATGACAGGTGTGAGCCACCACGCCTGGTTGCCAATTTTTTAATTGGATTGTTTGTCTTTTTGTGGTTGAGTTGTACAAATTCCTTATGTGTTCTGGATACTAGACCCTTATTACATATGTGACTTGGAAATATTATTTTATTTCACTCTGTGGGTTGCATTTTTTCTCTTTCTTGATAATGGTCTGTTAAGATAGTACACAAATGTTTTAAATTTTTCTGAAGTCCAATTTATCTAATTTATCTATTTTTTTCTTTTGTTGCTTTTGATATTGGTGTCATAGCTAAGAAAACATTGCCAAGCCATGAATATTTGCCTCTATTTTATTCTTGAGTTTTATAGTTATACGTCTTGTATTTAGGTCTCCAATACATTTTAAGTTCATTTTTGTATACGGCATGAGGAAAGGTTCAACTTTATTTGCGTATGGATATCCAGGTGTCTGAACACAATTTGTTAAAGAGATTACTGTTTCCTCATTGAATGGCATTGGCAACCTCTGGAAAATCAATTAATTATAGATGTGTGGGGTTATTTCTGGATGTTCAATTCTGTTTACTTTTCTATGTAGCTCTCCTATGCCCATACCACATTGTTTTAATTATTGTAGCGGACTGTGAATAATCCTATTTTGATCTCCTTTTTCAAGATCATGTTGGTATTTTATACAAATTTTAGGATCAGCTTTTCTATTTCTGCAAAAATGGCTGTTCGAATTTTGATCGGGACTCCACTGACTCTGGAGATAGTTTTGGGGAGCATTGCCATGCTAGTATTAAGTCTTTCAATCCATGAACACAGGATACCTTTCTATTTATTTGTGTCCTTAATTTCTTCCAGCAACACCTTGTAGTTTTCAACGTACAAGTCTTGTACCTCCTTGGCTGGATTTATATTCCTAATCAGTTTATTTCTTTTGATGCTTTTGTAAATGGAGTTTTTTTGTTTGTTTGTTTGTTTTTGTTTTTTTTTGTTTTTTTTTGCAGATTGCTTATTGCTAGTGTGTAACAATACTACTGATTTTTTTTTTTTTTTTTTTTTTTTGAGACAGAATCTTGCTCTGTCGCCCAGGCTGGAGTGCAGTGGCCCAATCTCTGCTCAATGCAACCTCCACCTCCCATATTCAAGTGATTCTCACGCCTCAGCCTTCGGAGTAGCTGGGACTACAGGTGCGCACCTACCGTGACCAGCTGATTTTTTGTATTTTTAGTAGAGACGGGGTTCCACTGTGTGAGCCAGGATGGTCTCAATCCCCTGACCTCATGATCCACCTGCCTCAGCCTCCCAAAGTGCTGGGATTACAAGTGTGAGCCACTGTGCCCAGCCAATACTTCTGATTTTTTTATGTTGATCTTGTAGCCTGCAACTTTGCTGAATGAGTTTATTAGCTTTAATAGTTTTATTTTGTGCCGTGGATTCTTTAAGATTTTTTATATTTAAGGTTGTATTTCAGGCCAGATGTGGTGGCTCATCCCTGTGATCCCAGCATTTTGGGAGGACGAGACGGGCAGATCTCCTGAGGTCAGGAGTCCAAGACCAGCCTGGCCAACATGGCAAAACCCTGTCTCTACTAAAAATACAAAGAAAAGTAGCCAGGCGTGGTGGCGCGTGCCTGTAATCCCAGCTACTCGGGAGGCTGAGGCACGAGAATTGCATAAGCCCAAGAGGTAGAGGTTGCAGTGAGCTGAGATTGCACCACTGCACTCCAGCCTGGGCAGTAAATAAATAAATAAATAAATAAACAAACAGTTATTTGTTGGAGTGCAGAATATTGGGGTGGTTGAGGGAGAGCTGGGCCCACTAAGGTAGGCAGAATCAAATACTGGTCCCTCTGGTCAGACGTACAAGAGATTCAATTTCATCTTTTGTACTTACTAGCTGTGCAACCTTGACCATGACCCTTAACTTTACTGAATTTCAACTTTCTTATCTGTAAAACGAGGACACTCATTCAATCTAAGTTTGCTACAGGAATAAAATGACATAATAAAAATTTTAAAAATACTTTATTAAAACAAATTCATAAAATTTTAAATTTTATTTTAATTACATGAATTTATTGATTTAACATTTTAAATCATAAAATTAAGGGTAAAAGGCATTTTACATAATGAGATGAATGCCCAGTGTTCTGCGTTATTCCTGGCACATAGGAAATGCTTAAGAAATGATAGTTCCTGGCTGGGCATGGTGGCTTATGCCGGTAATCCCACCACTCTGGGAGGCCGAGGCAGATGGATCACTTGAGAGCAAGAGTTTGAGACCAGCCTGGCCAACATGGTGAAACCCCATCTCTACTAAAAATACAAAAAATTAGCTGGGCATGGTGGTGGACACCTGTAATTCTAGTTACTCATGAGGCTGAGGCAGGAGAATCTCTTGAACCTGGGAGGTGGAGGTTGCAGGGAGCTGAGATTGTGCACCGTTGCACTCCAGCCTAGGCAACAAGAGCAAAATTCCATTTCAAAAAAAAAAAAAAAAGGAAAGGAAAGAAATAATAGTTTCTTATCTGCAAAATTCAAAATCTGATTGGATTAGCCTAGCCAGTGGATTGCTTTTATTGTGGGTCATGTGGCCCTCTCTGCTCCAATCATTGTGGCCAAGGGGCTGAAGTTATTCAATATGAACATTACTATTGAAGGGATTAGAGAAGGCAATCAGAATGAAGAGTGCAGACCTCAGGGCATGTGCCTGTGGGTGAGTCCAAGAGAAAGTGGGATAGAAAAGTGTTCCTTCCAGATGAACTGTGAGAGCTCCTGGATGTCCCTGCTAAAGTTATCTTGGTTCCTGTTGCATAGTCATTGCACTTTGAATAGCATTCCTTATCCTCTAAGCCTCAGTCTTCCCATCTGTAAAATGGGATAATGGGTGCTAATTCTGCCTGTCTATCTTCTAGTGCAGACATAAGGATAAGAATGAAATGATGTCGTGTTTATGGACTCTTGGTATAAATTCTACCTGTCTGTCTACCTTCTAGTGCAGACATGAGGATAAGAATGAAATGACGTCATGTTTATGGACTCTTAGTATAAATGCCGTATAAGTACATAGAATCGTTAATTTACTGAGGATGTGATAAAACAATTTTAACAAGTTGCTGAAGCAGATCTTAGTAAAGCTCTTGGACTAGAAAAGATGTCTACTTTGAGTCACTTAATGGGTATCTACTTGCCCAATTTAAGTTGATGAAAAGATACAGGGGAGACTTGGGTCAGGCACAGTGACTCATGCCTGTAATCCTAGCACTTTGGGAGCCTGAGGCAGGCGGATTGCCTGAGGTCAGGAGTTCAAGGCCAGCCTGGCCAACATGGTGAAACCCTGTCTCTGCTAAAACTATAAAAATTACCCAGGCATGGTGGCGGGCACCTGTAATCCCAGCTACTCAGGAGCTACTTCGGAGGATGAGGCAGGAGAATCACTTCAAGACTCTGTCTCAAAAAAAAAGAAAAGATATAGGGGAAATTTGATAGAAAAAAAAGAGGCAGGGCAGACAGCATCCTGCAGGTTCTCCCTCTGGGCTGTGTAACACGTATCAATTTCCATTACTAATGTATGGGAGGGAGACTTACCTTCAACTGGGCACCTTCTTCAACAGTTGCTTTCATTTTTATTATTAAAAACATGTGTTACCTTTTCACAAAATAGAAAATAATAAGAAGACAGTCTCAGCAGGAGTTGGAAGCACTACCCTGTTTTGTGAATCTTCCTCCCAGTTGTCCCAGACGTTATCAGACAAGGAGCTGGGGTTATTGTCTTCTGTGGAGCCTAATGCCCCTTCCATATCATTTTTGTATCTTCCATATCATTTTTGACTGTATCTATTACATTTTTCTTTCTTTCTTTCTTTCTTCCTTTCTTCCTTTCTTTCTTTCTTTCTTTCTTTCTTTCTTTCTTTCTTTCTTTCTTTTTTTGAGATGGAGTTTCCCTGTTGTTTCCCAGGCTGAAGTGCCATTGTGCAATCTTGGCTCACCACAACCTCCGCCTCCCAGGTTCAAAGCATTTTTAGTAGAAACCCCATCTCTACTAAAAATACAAAAATTAGCTGGGCGTGGTGGTGAGCACCTGTAATCCCAACTACTCAGGAGGCTGAGGGAGTAGAATCTCTCGAACCTGGGAGGCAGAGGTTGCAGTCAGCCAAGAACATCCCACTGCACCCCAGCCAGCCGACAGAGCGACACACCAACAAAAAAAAAAAAAAAAAAAAAACGAAAAAGAAAGAATAGAAAAGAAAAAAGAAAATACATTGAAGAAAAAAGGGTTTTAGGAGAAAAAGTTTGCAGATTGCAGCGAAGGTAGTGGGAGTGGAATGGGTATCTCTGGAGAGGGTTGACATACCTGGTGGAGCAGGGTCCATAGAAGCAGTGCCTGCGCTCCCTCAGGAGCTGTTCCCTAGGGCTAGGCTGGATCTGTGGACGTCTATCCTAGTGCTCATCCATGGACCCCAGTGCTCATCCATGAGGAACATGCACCAAAGCCTGGGGAAACAGACCCTGGGGGCCAGAGGAAGGGAACCTCTTCTTACAGCTAGGACAAGCAAGGTAGAAGTTTAGGGAGACTCATGACCCCTTGCAATGATGTAAGAAACAGAATGCTATCCCCTCCACCCTCCAGCCAGATCAACTTCCACTGAAAACCAGGAAGGAATACTCACTGGGATTCCCCAGGATACAGGGGCAGGAGCAGGACAGGCCAGTTGTCAACATGAACACATCTGTCTCCCGGCTCCACGGTGGAACGCTCACTGCAAAACGTAGACTTTTTCTGGTCTCATTCTGCTTCCCTCCCCTCAGAGCTCCTTAGAGGTCTCGGCTCTTTCGTTTACTAGAGGAATGCAGAGATCAGAGGTGAATTGGTGTTAGAAACCTAGACAGAGCAGCAACAAGGTCCAGGAGCGGGGAACATAACACTGGCTACTTCCCAAGCAAGCTGTTGGTCAAGTTTTGCTTTCTAGACCCGGTGATTGTGCACCCTGATCCAGAGGAGAATGAGCTGGTTGGTGACCCAAACACTTCTGTGCCCAACAAAGCCCTGGGCGGGCAATGAGGGAGGCCTAAAGGCAAAGCTGCTCCTTGCTCTGTCCACACCAGAGGCAGGCTTGCTAAAAGTAAAGGCAAGAATGTGCATGCATCTAAATGCTGCTTTAGTGGTGTTGGTCCTCCCACTTGCAATAAGGGGATGCTGCCTGGGTGAACTCCTGGGGCTTTAACTGAAAGTAGAAGTAGGTACCCCCAAACACATGTTTGTTGTTGTTTGTTTGTTTTTGAGACAGAGTTTTGCTCTGTCACTCAGGCTGGAGTGCAATGGTGCAATCTTGGCTCACTGCAACTTCTGCCTCCCAGGATCAAGCGATTCTCCTGCCTCAGCCTCCTGAGTGTTGGGATTACAGGCATGCATCACCACACCTGGCTAATTTTTATATTTTTAGTAGAGACGGGGTTTCAACATGTTGGGCAGGCTGGTCTCGAACTCCTGACTTCGTGATCCACCCGCCTCAGCCTTCCAAAGTGCTGGGATTACAGGCGTCAGCCACCGCGCCCAGCCACACATGGTTATTTGCAGTGCTGGGTCAGAACTACAGAACGGGGATGTTCTGGGTAAGGGGATTCCATTTATTAGGTCTTCTTTAATTTCTTTTAGCAATATTTTATATTCTTCAGGGTACAAGTCTTGCATCTCTTTGATCAAATTTATTTCTAAGTATCATTCTTTTTGATGTTATTGTAAATGGAATTAATTTCCTTTTGGATTGTTCATGACTAGCATATAGAAATAACTTATTTTGAATATTAATCATGTATCCAACAACTTGATGATTTATTATCTCTAATAATTTTTGCGGATTCTTTAGGATTTTCCATATATAAGATCACGTCATCTAAGAATAACAGTTTTACTTATGCTTTCCCAATTTAGGTCTTTTCTTTCTTTTTGTTGCATAATCTCTCTGACTAGAACTTTTGATACAATGTTGAATTGATGCAATGAAAGTGGGCACTCATGTCTTAGTCCTGATTTTAGGGAGAAAGCTTTCAGTCTTTTACCATTGTCGATGCTTTCAAAGGATCGACTTTTGGTTTTGTTGTTTTCTTTATTGTTTTTCTATTTTTAAATTTTTTTTTGTCTTCACTTTAATTTTTATTAATTCCTTCCTTCTGCTAGGGTTAGGGTTAGTTTGCTCTACCTTTTCTAGTTCCTTAAAGGCTAAAGTAAAATTATTGATTTTAGATTTTAAAAAAAGATTTTCCTTCTTTTTCAAGGTGGAAATTTATAGCTATAACTTTCACTCTAAGCGCAACTTTCATGAATCCCTTAAATTTGAGGAAGTTATGTTTTTGCTGTTATTGATCAAAAAGTATTTTCTCATTTTCTCTGCGGTTTATTCTTTGATCTATTGGTGGTTTAAGGTGCGGTGTTTAATTTCCACATATTTTTGAAATTT
Source organism: Cacajao melanocephalus (assembly GCA_963573385.1). Lineage (NCBI taxonomy): Eukaryota > Metazoa > Chordata > Mammalia > Primates > Pitheciidae > Cacajao > Cacajao melanocephalus. The sequence continues at coordinate 52,859 of CAUYLG010051850.1, read as the reverse complement.
TCAGTTTTTCTTCTGTTGTTAATTTCTAGTTTCATTCCATTGTGGGCATAGATGAGAGTTTGTATAATTTCAGCCTTTTAAAATGTACCGAAACTTGTTATGTTACCTAACATACGGTCTATCCTGGAGAATTTTTCATGTGCAATTGAGAAGAATGTATGTTTTGTTGTTTCTTGTATGGTGTGTTCTTTGTATGTCCCTTAGGTCTACTTGGCTTACAGTGTTGTTCACGTTCTCTATTTAAATTGATTTTTTTTTTCTGGTTATTATCTGTATTAGGGAAAATGTGGCATTGAATTCTTCAACTCTAATTGTTTAATGGTGTGTTCCTCTCTGCAATTCTGTCATTTTCTTCACATATTTGAAGCTCTGTTTTTGGGTATATGTTTGTTTATGATTGTTATATATTCTCAATACATTGACCCTTGTAACAATATGTTACGTCCTTTTTTGTCTTGTAACAATTTTTGACTTGAAAAATTGTCCAGTTGTTCAAGGGGAGAGTGGATAACATGATCCAAATACATGCTGTCTCCAAAGTATTTAGTTTAGATAAAAAGACACAAATAGACTGAAAGTGAAAAGATGAAAAAGATACTCCACACTTAATATCTTTTGTGTGGAGTATCTTTTTGGATTGTTCATTATTAGTGTATAGAAATGACTTATGGGCCAGGAGTGATGACTCACGCCTGTAATCCCAGCACTTTGGGAGGCCGAGGTGGCTGGATCATGAGGTCAGAATATTGAGACCATCCTGGCTAACATGGTAAAACCCTGTCTCTACTAAAAATACAAAAAAAAAAAAAAAGAAAATTAGCTAGGTGTGGTGGTGGGTGAATGCAGTCCCAGCTACTCAGGAGGCTGAGGCAGGAGAGTCACTTGAACCCAGGAGGCAGAGGTTGCAGTGAGCCGAGATCAAGCCATTGCTCTCCAGCCTGGTGACAGTGCAAGACTGTTTAAAAAAAAAAAAAGATCATGTCATCCATCATCCAAGGATAAAGATAGTTTGGCTGGGTGCTGTGGCTCACACCTGTAATCCCAGCACTCGGGAGGCCGAGGCAGGTGGATCACCTGAGGTCAGGAGTTTGAGACCATCCTAGCCAACATGGCAAAACCTCATCTCTACTAAAAATACAAAAATTAGCCAGGCATGGTGGCAGGCACCTATAGTCCCAGCTACTCAGGAGGCTGAGGCACAAGAATCGCTTGAACACAGGAGGTAGAGGTTGCAGTGAGCTGAGATTGCACCATTACACTCCAGCCTGAATGACCAAAAAAAGAATAAAGATAATTTTACTTATTCTTTTTTAATTTAGTTTTTTGGGTTTTTTTGAAATGAAGTTTCACTCTTGTTGCCCAGGCTGGAGTGCAGTGGCACAATCTCTGTTCACTGCAACCTCCACCTCCCAGGTTCAAGCGATTCTCCTGCCTCAGCCTCTCAAGTAGCTGGGATTACAGGCATCTGCCACCATGCCCGGCTAATTTTTTGTATTTTCAGTAGAGACAGGGTTTCGTCATGTTGGCCAGGCTGGTCTGAAACTCCTGACCTCAGGTGATCCACCTGCCTTGGCTTCCCAAATTGCTGGAATTACAGGCGTGAGCCACTGTGCCTGGTCCAGATGGTTTTTATTTCTTTTTGTTGAATAATTGCTCTGACTAGAACTTTTGATGCAATGTTGATAATCTCTTTTGTGTGGAGTATCTTTTCCATCTTTTCAGTTTCATTCTATTTGTGTCTTTGTATCTAAACTGAATCCCTTGGAGATAGCATGTAGTTGGATAATGTTTTGTTATCCACTCTCTGAATCTCTGCCTTTTAATTGGAAAATTTATTCTATTTACATTTAGAGTAATTACTAACCAAGAATGACTTGCTTCTACCTTTTCCTATTTGTTTCTGATATGTCTTAGGTCTTTTTAGTCTTCATTTTCTCCATTATTGCCTCCGTTTGCATTTAATTGATTTCTTGTCGTGTGCAATTTTAGCTCCCTTCTCATTTCTTTTTTTGTGTATTTTTATTTTTTGGTGGTTATCCTGGGGATTACAATTAAAATTTTAAAGGTATAACAATTTAGTTTAAATTTATGCCAAGTAGAGTCTGATCCTTGGTTTGGAGAACTGGGCTCTGAGTGTTTTCTTTTTGCTGCCAACCTGGAAAAATTAAACACACACGCTATTTGGGATGTTTCTGTGATGCATCTTTGGAACATGTGAGCAAGGACTGGGTGTGCATGTACAGAATTCATGAGGAATAGGTACAGGCATGTAATGGAAGCACCAATAACTGTGATATGCACAAAGGACATGCAAATACATGGCATGAGCAAAGGCTGTAGCTCAGTTCTATGCATTGTTTGGTACCTCTGAATCTCCTGCTGAGAGTTGAAAGTGTTTTCCATGAGGGTTTAGAGGTTCCCAGCAGGCACAGCAGCCCTCTTCTGCACTCGACATACCCCAGTGGTGTCAGGGTACCGTGCAGGATGGGGATTCCCCCAAGTCAGCAGAGAGGCAGTTGCTCAGGAGCTGGGCTTCAGGCTCTGCAGCTCCTGAAAAATATGGCAACTTTGAAGTGAGCCATCTGTGTATCCATCTGGTCTTTCCGCCAAGAATACCAGAGGGAAGAGCCTCTAAGAACAGAAGTGCAGGTGCTAACCCAGTCCTGTGGGGGAAGGTTGGGAGAGATGTATTTGCTATATGACCCAACAATTTCACTTCAAGGTACTTAAACAAGAGAAATTTAACTTACTTTCACAGAAAAACCTGTATGTGAATATTTTAGCCCCTTTATTCATATCTCCTGGATATAGAACTATTGAGGTTCAATAATTTTGGGGGGGTGAGTTTGTAATTGTATTTAGTTGTTATGGAAATAACAGTATATATACCAAACCTTTCACCTTCTAATTAGAGTTAATAATTTATCAATTCAAGTGAACTGTAGTCACCTAATGGCCACATAGACACTTATTTACACCCTTCACTCTTCATTACAGTTGTCCTATGTGCTACATCTGCATAACTGAACCTTGACCTCTGAGATGCTACTATAATTTTTGTTTTCACAAGTCTTACTTATAGTCAAGAATTTAAGAGGAGAAAAATAGGGTATCACATTTACACATATATGTACCATTTCTCTTGCTCTAACTTTATTCCTGAAGTTCCAAGCTTCCTGCCTACTGAATTGCATTTCAGTCTGTGTGTATTCCTGTCACATCATTTTAGAGCAAGTTGTCCAGTGATGAAGCCTCTTAGCATTTTTTCCAATCTCCACGTCATTCATTTTTTTCCTTTTCCTCCTTCAATCTTTAAAGATATTTTTGCTGCATATAGTATCTTGGGTTGATAGTTCTCTTTTTCTTTCTCCTTTTTTTTTCTTCTGAGACAGAATCTCGCTCTGTCACCCAGGTTAGAGTGCAGTGGCATGATCTTGGCTCACTGTGACCTCCGCCTCCCAGGTTCAAGCGATTCTCCTGCCCCAGCCTCCTGAGTAGCTGGAATTACAGGCGCCCATCACCATGCCCAGCTAATTTTTGTATTTTTAGTAGAGACAGGATTTCACCATGTTGGTCAGGCAGGTCTTGAACTCCTGACCTCGTGATCCACCCACTTCAGCCTCCCAAAGTGCTGGGATTATAGGTGTGAGCCACCACTTATGGCCAGTTCTCTTTTTCAACATTTAAAAATGTTGTTCTGCTTCCTTCTGAGAAATTGCAAGGATTCGTATTGTAATTTCCTCATGTATACATGTCATTTCCCCCCTGTTTTCTAGACATTTTTCTTTAGTTTTGATTTTGAGCAGGTTGTTATGATCTATCAGGGTAAGGCTTTTCTGAGCTTCTTGGATCTATGTTTCACAAATTTGGGAGGTTTCCAGCCAATTTCCCGTCATTTTTTTCCCTGCATCATCTTCTTTCTTTCAGGCACTCCAATGGGCAGAGTTAGAAATGTTGATAGTGTCCCACACATCTCTGAGATTCAGAGAATTTCTGCTCAATCTTGATTTCTTCATTCTTCATATTGTATCATTTCTATTTAACTATCTTCAATTTCACTTATTATTTTTTTCTCCAGTCTATAATTGAGTCTAATCAGTACATTTTTTATTTTAGACGTTGCATATGCATTTAACATTTCCATTTGCTTCTTATTTATAGTTTCTTCTTTTCTGCGGAGGACTTGTATCTTCCCATTAATTTTAAGAGTACTTACCTTTATTTTTATTTTGTGGGAATAGTTACAATGGATGCTTTCTCTTTACATTTTAAACCTAATTATAACTTTAACTAGAATTAAATTTTAACCAAACTTCCAATTAGAGTATAAATTGTTCCTTCATGTGGGTCATTTCAAGGCTGGGTTGTTGATTGCCTTTTCCTTGAGAGTTGGTCAGAGTTGTCTTATGTTCTACTGCATAATTTTGGAGAGTCTCTGGACAGTTTGCTCATTATGTTGTGAGATTCTGGTTCTTACTAAAATCTGTCAGAGAATGTTTATTTTGTTGTTGTTGTCATTGTATTGAGCATTCAACATAGTTTAGATTAAACCACATGTTTTGTCTTGTTTTCTTTTATTTATTTATTTATTTTTATTTTTGATATGGTATCTTGCACTGCTGCCCAGGCTGGAGTGCTGTGGTGTGATCTCGGCTCACTGTAACCTCTCCCTCCTGCGTTCAAGCTATTCTGCTGCCTCAGTCTTCCGAGTAGCTGAGATTACAGGCGCCCACCACTGCGCCCAGCTACTTTTTGTATTTTTAGCAGAGACAGGTTTCACTATGTTGACCAGGCTGGTCTCGAAGTCCTGACCTCATGATCCACCTGCCTTGGCCTCCCAACGTGCTGGGATTACAGGCATGAGCCACCACACATGGCCCTGTCTTGTTTTCTCTGGCAGTTGTTCCAGTCTCAGTGCAGTTTTCAGGCCATTGCTATGCTGGTGTGTCCGCATGGCTCATGCAACACTTGGGTAAGTCTGGCAGTTGAGTGGCGGTTTGTATTATAGTTCCGTTCTCAAAGCCCTTGCTCTGCTTCTGTGCCTGCGTAGCTCAAAAAACTGTAGGTCCATTTTGTGCATGCATAGCTCAGGGTAATCCTAAGACTTGCGTTAGTTCATATATCCATTTAACTAATCCCCTTTAGCTGTCTCCTCTTGCACACATCAGGCTTGCAGGGTTCTTTTCTCATGCTCCCATCAATGCTCCAGCCCCCTGTGCTGCTGTGCAGTTACATGCATCTAGGTCAGCCTTCCAAGTGAAGTACAGGAAGAAACAAAAAGAAATTTCCCCCATACTTTTCAGACACAGAGATCTGTTTCCTCGTCTTCTGCCCAGTGAGTCAAGTGATTTCTCAGGGTTTTAGGTCCCTCTGCCACTTCTGAGGCTGCAGGACAGCTTTGCAACTGGGGAGAGAAAAACAAAATAAACCAAGGATGATCCCCTTACTCCTTGGTGTCCAGGAGACCCCTTTCCCACTAGCACAGCTAGAAATTTAGGTGGCTTATCGCAGACTTTTTACTTTCAGTGGCTGCTGGACAGTTCCATGACTCACACCTGCCCTTGGGTAAACCTGAAGAGGAGGAACATTAACCTACTATAATCAGCCCATTGAAATCACCATTGCAAAAGTCATAACTGAGAAAATTATAACAGTGAAAGAGATCAGACCTAACAGACCACACCTTGCTTCTAACCTCTACCTGTCTTAGTTCATTCCTGGGCATAGACTGAACTAGCCTTGGGAAGGAATTGTTTATAGTTTAAATTCTGAAACAAAAGTGATAATAGTCCTTCCCTGAAAAAGACCCTTCTTGCCTGGGGACTGGTCTGCCTGTGTAGGACTAACATATTAGCTACAAGATTAGAAATTACAGTTTAGGGGCCATGCAGCCTCTGGCTGCAAAAGTCTGAACCTCCCCAAATTGCTTCTGAGAATAACATCACTATTGCAAAACTTAAGATCAGTGCTTGAGATACTTTGCAGACCCTGAATTCTGTTGCAGCAGATGATACCACCAGACCAGTAAGCTGGCTCAACCAGTCCTGCAATCCCATCGAGGAACAGGAATCAGCAAGAACTCACTTCCATACCCTATGATTCCATCTCCAACCCGACCAATCAGCACTCTCTACTTCCTGAGCTCATATCCACCAAATTATTCTTAAAAACTCTGGTTCCCAAACTGTAATCCCAGCACTTTGGGGGGCAAGGTGGGTGGATCACTTGAGGTCAGGAGGTTGAGACCAGCCTGGCCAACACAGCGAAACCCTGTCTCTACTAAAAATACAAAAATTAGCTGGGCGTGGTGGTGCGCATCTGTAATTCCAGCTACTCAGGAGGCTGAGTCGGGAGAATCCCCTAAACTCAGGAGGCAAAGGCTGCAGTGAGCCAAGATCGCACCACTGCACTCCAGCCTGTATGACAGAGCAAGACTCCATCTCAAAAATAAAATAAAACAAAACGAAATAAAATAAATGTTCTTTAAAAAAAAAATAGGAAACCTCCCGAAAACCTCTTCAGAAAAACAGTCACAGATGCATGTTTTGCGTTTTGCTCATGTTTTTCTCAGAAACAACCTAAATCTGGCTTGATAAACCTCGATTGATACATTTGCCCCAGTCACTCATGTTGTAACTAGCAAAAGGGCCCAGCTGCTCACTTCTTATAGAAAGAAATCAAAACAATAATGAGATGTGATTCAAAAAGCAAGAATTTTGGCCTGGGGAGGTGGCTCACGCTTATAATCCTAGCATTTTAGGAGGCCAAGGCGGGTGGATCATGAGGATGGAGACCATCTGGCCAACATGGTGAAACCCCTTCTCTACTGAAAATACAAAATTAGCTACTTTGGAGGCTGAGGCAAGAGAATTGCTTGAAACCAGGAGGTGGAGATTGCAGTGAGCTGAGATCATAGCCACTGCACTCCAGCCTGGTGACAGAGTGAGACTCCATCAAAAAAAAAAAAAAAAGCAAGAATTTTATTATCTATGCTAGCAAGGGGATGAGCAGAGAGCAATTCCACTCTTCTGTGAGAAAAGAACACAGGGCTTTTTGTTTTTGTTTTTCTCATTCTGTTGCCCAGGCTGGAGGGCGGTGGGGCCCTTGGCTCACTGCAACCTACATCTCCTGGGTTCAAGCGATTCTCCTGCCTCAACCTCCCGAGTAGCTGGGACTACAGGCACTACCACCACACCTGGCTAATTTTTTGTATTTTTAGTAGAGACAGAGTTTCACCGTGTTAGTCAGGATGGTCTCTATCTTCTGACCTCATGACCTGCCCGCTTCAGCTTCCCAATATGCTGGGATTACAAGTGTGAGCCACGTGCCTGGCTAAACACGGGTTTTTTTGTTTGTTTTGTTTTTGTTTTTTGAGATGGAGTCTCACTCTGTCACCAGGCTGGAGTGCAGTGGCACCATCTCAGCTCACTGCAACCTCTGCCTCCCAGGTTCAAGCCATTTTCCTGCCTCAGCCTCCCAAGTAGCTGGGACTACAGGTGTGTGCCATCAAGCCCAGCTAATTTTTGTATTTTTAATAGAGACAGGGTTTCACCCTCTTGGCCAGGATGGTCTCGAATTCCTGACCTTGTGATCTGCCCGCCTCGGCCTCCCAAAGTGCTGGGATTATAGGCATGAGCCACCGTGCCCAGCTGAACGCAGGAGTTTTTAAAGAAAGGATTTGGAAGGCAAAAGAGGCAGGGGAGCTGGGAAGTGTCAGGTGGTGTGACCTGCTCCAGTGGCTTGTCTTGAATTATTTTTCCATGTGTGGAAGGGGCTGACACCATTGCGGCTGGAGGAGGCGCATGGTTCATATCAGGAGCTGACCATTGAAGTGTCTAAGGAAATATATGACCAGATAAGTGAGTATGGTGTGTGCTTAGCAAGCAACTAGGTAAGTAAATGTGCATCAGGCATGGGGGCATAGAATAGGAAAAGAAAGAGAGTGGAGGTTCACAGCACATTCCAAGGCTGGATTGCAAGAGGAGAAGAAACACATCTGCACTTTGTCCAAAGTTACATCTTCAGGTTAGCAGGGGAGAGGAAAGGGGAAAGAAAAAAAGTTTTAAAATGTGGTTTGAGGTTAGGCTGATAAGCTGCTGGGCTACAGGTTCAGCTTATATTTGAGCATGTGGGATACGTATTTTATGTATGTATGTATGTATGTATGTAGGTTTGAGACAGAGTCTTGCTCTGTCTCCAGGCTGGAGTGCAGTAATGCAATCTCAGCTCACTGCAACCTCCGCCTCCTAGGTTCAAGCAATTCTCCTGCCTCAGCCTCCTGGGTAGCTGGGGCTACAGGGGTCCACCACCATGCCCAGCTAATTTTTGTATTTTTAGTAGAGATGGGTTTCCACCATGTTGGTCAGGATGGTCTTAATCTCTTGACCTCGTGATCCACTCGCCTTGGCCTCCCAAAGTGCTGGGATTACAGGTGTGAGCCACCGCGCCTGGCCATATATTCATTTAAAAAATCTAGAGTATCTTGGCCTGGCACGGTGGCTCACGCCTGTAGTCCCAACACTGTGGGAAGCTGAGGCACGTGTATCATGAGATCAGGAGTTCAAGACCAGCCTGGCCAAGATGATTAAACCTTCTCTACTAAAAATACAAAAATTAGCCAGGCGCAGTGGCAGGCGCCTGTAGTCCCAGCTACTTGGGAGGCTACTTGGGAGGCTGAGGCAGGAGAATTGTTTGAACCCAGGGGGTGGAGGTTGGAGTGATACTCCATCTCAAAAAAAAAAAAAAATCTAGAGTATCTTGTACATATCCTTTAATAACCTACTTTTAAAAACAATATATTTTAGATACATATGAATATGTATATCTACTTACATCCTTAAAATCGACTGGTGATGATAAATATAATCAAAGAATTTCTATCAGTATGTAAATGCTCTTCTCAGAAAAGGCAGGCTGTTTGCTTCTCTGGTTGATTGGGATGATGCAGATGGTGGCTTCCAGTGTTTGAGCATTTGCTGTGGGACCTGCCTGTGCTTCAAGCTCAATACAACTTCTCCCATTTAACCCTCACAGTTCATGAGGGGTTCCTGCTGGGACCTCCACTGGAGATGGGAAAAGAGGAGAAAGTTGGTATCTTCTGAATTCTTTTGGCAGAAGGAGGAGGGAAGAGGGCTCCCATGCAGGGCATGCAGGAAAGCAGAAGGAATACGGAGAGGGGGAAGGGACAGTGTGTAGTGCCCCTCCCTGCTGAGCCACGTGGTTGGAATGGAGCCTCACAGCAGAGACGGCAGAGCCAGAAACCCTAGGATCTGGTGTCAGAGTGACACAGGGCCCACTTGCCAATGTGTGGATCAGAGCCATGGAGGACATGTTGGCTATACCCTGGCACAGAGCTTTCTACTATCTTGGCCTCTGAGCACTGGGGACTGGGGCAGTGGGGTCAATGCCCTCAGCTGGAGACAGACACATGGAGCAGAACTTGAAAAAGATGGGCCCCTGAGCCCTTAGGACCCAGAGACCTAGCACCCAAGGGGTGCTGCAAGAGGGAGAAGGATGCCCTCAGCTAGCGCATGGGGCCTTGAGGTCCTGAGGACTGTTAAGGGACCTCATCTGATCTCCCCGCTGGGGACACCCAGCACATGCTGGCCTCTTTCCCGACTTCTCTGCCAACCTTTTCCTAGCCTTAAAACTTTGTCTTCCCAATGTCATTGTGACACTTCATCAGTTCTCCTTCTGGTCCACTAGATGCCGCTGTGCACCCACCCAAGCGCCACCACTTCTCATTGCCTGGATCCTAGTTTGGGAGAGACAGGTGAGCTGCTCAGCCCTTTGGATTTTTCAGTGGGTAGAATGGAGCCTGCAGTATTTGTCAGGGCTCTTCGCCATTGTGGTAGTGATTTTAACTCCAGTGGCTGTAGCTTGCTAAGCTCTTTGCACAGATCGGCTCTTGTAACCTCCACAGGCCCTTGTGACGTAAGTTTCACCACCCAACATACTAGGAAACAGCATCTCGGAGAGCTGATGTGACCTGCTCAGGGTCACACAGCACATACCTGGGCAGGCTGTGATTCAACAAAGGTGTTTTGTTTTGTTTTGTTTTGTTTTGAGATGGAATCTTGCTCTGTCACCAGGCTGTAGTGCAGTGGCGTGATCTTGGCTCACTGTAACCTCCGTCTCCCAGGTTCAAGCAATTCCCCTGCCTCAGCCTCCCAAGTAGCTGGGATTACAGGCATGAGCCACTACGTCAGGCTTTTTGTATTTTAGCAGAGACGGGGTTTCATCATGTTGGCCAGGATGGTCTCCATCTCCTGACCTCGTGATTCACCCACCTCAGCCTCTCAAAGTTCTGGGGTTACAGGCGTGGTGAGCCACCATGCCAGGCCTTAACAAAGGTTTTTGTCTGAGTCCAAATGCCAGGGACATACTATTGTACTGTTGCCCATAGAAGTTGCTATTTACGGCCGGGCACGGTGGCTCAAGCCTGCAATCCCAGCACTTTGGGAGGCCAAGGCAGGTGGATCACAAGGTTAGGAGTTCGAGACCAGCCTGACCAACGTGGTGAAGCCCCGTCTCTACTAAAAATACAAAAACTAACCAGGTGTGGTGGTGCACGCCTATAGTTCCAGCTACTCAGGAGGCTGAGGCAGGAGATCACTTGAACTCAGAAGGCGGAGGTTGCAGTGAGCCGAGATCATGCCACTGCACTCCAGCCTGGGAGACAGAGTGAGACTCGGTCTCAAAAAAGAAAAAACAGAAGTTGCTATTTACTGAGTCCTTATTATGCAAACTTTATTCCTTCAATATAATATTTATTTATATTGTGAAATATACAACTATTTAGTACTTAATACTTATATTGAAAAGATTTACTTCTATTTATTAATATGATTATCAAACAATCCAAGGGCTTAATCTTTCATTCTATTTAAAATTTAGCTCTTCTTTTTCTGTTATTACTGCTTTTGGTATGATACTTTTTTTATTATAATTCTTACTGTTTGGCACATTCGTAATAAAATACACTGGGGTATAGAATGTATTCCAGTAAGAGTGGACTACAAACACAGTTCTGTTGGCCAAATGAACCTCAGTTTCCTCCCAACTGGGCACAATAGCTTGTTCATTAAGAGGAATGGTCTTGGATCTTGACTCTTTTGGGCCTGAAAATTGGAAATAAAAATATTATAGAATAGCAAATTTTAAAATGTTGGTTGTGAAGGACAGAAAACCTCACACAATCCACTGTCTCCATTATTTTTTAAAAGAAAGGCCATCTTAATGAAACTGAACACAAGTCTGGCTGCTCACTGATCAGGAGCCAAAATATAGGAAGTGAAGTGTGGTGAAAGGAAAGTAACTTTGTTTAAACGTTAGCAGTCGGGAAATGACCAGGTCATGCATCCAAGAGACCATTTTAAGTTTTAGGGCTGAGTGAAGGGGTTTAAAAAGGGAAGCTTGGCATGGGGGGCACGCAGGAGTGGTGAAGGGTACAGGGTCTGTGTGTCTTGTCCTGGTGGCTATTTTGAGTTATTGTCCTTCTGGAGCACAGGCGGGTGCCATCATGACTGGCTGAGGTGTAGCGTATCCACCTTGAGACCATCGCCCTAGGTGGAGAAGAATTAACCTTGGCTCCCTGCAACCTCCGCCTCCTGGGTTCAAGTGATTTTCCGCCTCAGCCTCCAGAGTAGCTGGGACCACAGGCACGTGCCACCACTCCCAGCTAATTTTTGTATTTTTAGTAGAGACGGGGGTTTCACCACGTTGGCCAGGATGGTCTCCATCGATCTCTTGACCTCGTGATCCGCCCGCCTCGGCCTCCCAAAGTGCTGGGATTACAGGTGTGAGTCACCGCGTCCCTCTGGAGACAACCTGAGGTCTCGGAGCTGGTGCCTGGGCTGCGCGACTGAATCCCCAATGCTCCCCAGATTTGGAGCTGCACACCAAATGGCACTGGTAAGTCACTTGTTTTGCGCGTTTTTCTTCTTCCTAGAAAGACTAGTCTCAAACAAGTTGGCTTTCGCAGGCGCCCAAAATGTGATCGGAGGTGCGCGGGTCAACTTTCACAATTCGAGAGCAGCTGCGCTGTAGTGACACTGTTGCAATGTGCAGCAGGTAATCAGAATGGGATTGGTCGAGAACTCTGTAGACTGACGGCCCGGGGAGCGAAGTCACGCCCGTGGGGGGCCTAAGCAGCTCAGAGCCCGGAGCCCAGGTCCCAGCGCTACCATCTTGAAGCCGTGGGACCTCTGTGCCAGTGCCTCGCGCTGCCGCGCGCCAGTTCTTGGCCGCAAAAGCCCTCCTCCCGGCGCTCGCGGGGCCAGAACCGCCTCAAAGGGCATGCGCACCTGCCTGCGCGCGCCTGAACGGACCTTTCCCGCGGCGACTGGTGGAAAGGGAGGGGAGGTAAGGGGACCCCTAGGGGTGCCCCTATGGGCTACCAGGGTTGGACGCACAGGCATGGTCATGTTGGGGTATTGCCAAGCTTTTGGCACAGCTGGTCAGGTGGCCAGGCTGCACGCAGCTTAGATGAAGACGTCTTGGGCTGTTTGCGCAGGACCTCTAGAGGTCCCCCCAGGTGGTGGCAGGCGGAGGGGTAAAGCGAGACTAGGGACAGGCTGGAGAAGGGAGTCGCGTCTAACATCAAGATAACTTACAATTCGTCCCCAAAGAGCGCGGCACCCGTTGAGCTGGGGAAAGGTGTTGAATCAGGCGCCAGTCTTTGGACGATCAGTCGACAGGGGGACAGGGGCTGGCGGCTTGGGCAGCCTTGGGGAGGGGAGGCGGCGTGCTTCGGCCATTTTCAGCTCGGGTGGAGTTAAGTTTGGACTCTGTAACCTGGAGTGGAATCTGCCCTGGTGACACGGCACAAAAACGACCGCCATCTGGTAACGCACCTTTGGAGGATGCTCTCCTCGCCAGTCCTGGGGGGTAAGACTGATAAGTGAAATGTCTTTTCAAAATCTCATCCGACTTGGAAATTGACCTTTTTTTTTTCTTTTCTGGTGTGCGTGTCTCATTTTGCGCTGGCTTGAATTATTCTGATGACAATGATTTGGACGAAAAATAAAGCGTTTTGATGGCTTGAGATGGATGACAGTCAGGTTCTTAACTCCTAAGAAAAGGATGGTGATAGAAAGAAAGTACCTTAAATGGTCTTCCTTCCAGGCCGCAGCGCCCAAGACTTAGTTCTGCTGAGCTGCAGCACGAACTGATGCCTTTGTGGTCTTCCCTAGCAAATACGGAGAAGCCAGTTTGTTTGTGAGTGGTTTTCTGCGGCAGCAATGTTAGTCTCAGAAGGGCTAGGCGTGCCCTGCTTTTGGCTTGCCCCTAAATTGAAATTCCTACTTAATGTAAACAATGATGGTGTGTTGCTTTCTGTGACATTAAGTATTCAGTTTTTCCTCTGGTAATGTCTCAGTAGCCTGAGTTCACCAAGCAAAAGGTCTCTAGGGACAAGCAAGAGAAGCCAGGGGTTGTGTTGCATTTTTTGGTGTGCTTTTCAAGTGTGTGAGCTATCTTCAGACTGGTAGTCTGGGAGACCCGTTTTTCTGCAGAGCTAGGTTTATTCATTGGAAAAATTAGCATGTTGCCTTATTGCAGGATGAATAAACAAGTTTTTTAAAAGCCCTCTGTGTCGAGCCCACACTTCACACCTGTCTCACTCTGTCTCCCAGGCTGGAATGCAGTGGCGTGATCTCAGCTCACCACAACCTCTGCCTCCCAAGTTCAAGCGATTCTCCTATTCTCCTGCCTCAGCCTCCCGAGTAGCTGGGACACAGGTGCTTACCACCATGGCAAGCTAATTTTTTTTGTATTTTTAGTAGAGTCAGGTTTTCACTGTGTTGGCCAGGCTGGTCTCAAAATTCTGACCTCGTGATCCGCCCGCCTCAGCCTCCCAAAGTGCTGGGATGACAGGTGTGAGCCGCTGCGCCCGGCCTCAGAGCAGCGTGCCCTGCACTTGCTCTGTCCTCTTCCCTAATTGAAACTGTCAGCCATTGGCTCCTCCTGATCACACTTGTGAAAAAAATAACTATCTGGGTTTTAAAACCAACATCTTATTTACTCCTTCCTCAGAAACAGTCAGGGCACTTGGAAATTGATCAGGATCAAGCCAGGGTAATGTTTCACTGATGCCATTTTTAAAAAATCTTCTATTTCTTTGCTGAAATATGTACCTTACCATTCACTGCAAATATATTTTACAAGAAGACCTTGTAGTGAGCCAATTTTTTTTCTTTTTTGAAATGGAGTGTGGGTAACCCCCCATATAGGCACCGAGGAAGGAGAGCTAAGCAGAATCCTGGCACAATTAGTGCCTGAAGAATATCTCAGTTTATAGTGTTACTACTCAGTTATTTCCTTTTATATAATCCTTTATATATAATCATATATTAGTTCATAGAATTAGTGCCTAAAGAATATCTTACCACTCAGTTATTTCCCTATATATATGTAACTATATCTTAGTTCATAATCGGAGGAATGCCTAGAGCAGACACGGTACAGAGCATGAATTAAGGAATAAGCAGCTTATAGTTAGAGGAATGTCTAGAGCAGACACAGTGCAGAGCATGATTTAAGGGAAAAACAGTTATACCAGGACAAAAATCCATGGCCCAGGCGGCAGCGTTCAGTATCACAAAGTTACCCGCTGTATGGCAGGCTTGGGGCAAGAGTCACTCCTCCTGATAAAGGAGTTGTAGGATCTTGCTCCAGTTCTTGTGAAAGGCTGCCCTCAGACCAGCAATCCCTTGAGCATCTGAGGGCTCAAAACCCCTCCGGATAATCGCACCTTGGTGACTGTGAACTTTATCAGCTCTTGTTACTGTGTTAGCTCAAAAGCATCCTCCCGTAGAACTCATTGGAAGCTGCCAGCAGGTGGCAGTAGACCCTTACAGCTCTGTCACTGCTGTGCGACTTAAGCATCCTCCTATAGATCTTCTTAGGAGTAGCATGCCCACAGATAGGGATATTACACACTGCACCCTCTTCACTGCGCACAGCCCACCTCCACGCCTTGGTGACCTAATGGGGGTGGATCCCTTGCTGTGTACTGTCCACCTCCTAGCCTAGGTGACCTAATGGGGGTGGACCCCTTGTTTTATTGCTCACGACCCTATCACTATCCTTAAAGATGACTTCACTCACTACCCTGCCCCCTAACCTATACACAATAAATACAGATGCTTCTGGACATTCGGGGCCTCGCCTGTCTCCGCTTATAGGTGGTGTGGCCCCTCTGAGCCCAGCTGCGTTTTCCTTGTACTTCTGCGTCCTGTCTCTTTATTTCTTGGATCCTTCACCTCAGCAGAGCATAAGGGACACCCTATGACCCCGTGGGGCCCTTAGCCCTACAATGGAGTATTGTTCTGGTTGCCCAGGGTGGTGTGTGATGGTGCAATCTCCGCTCACTGCAACCTCCGCCTCCTGGGTTCAAAGTGATTCTCCTGCCTCAGCCTCCCCAGTAGCTGGGATTACAGGCACCTGCCACCATGTCCAGCTAATTTTTTTGTATTTTTAGTAGAGATGGGTTTACACCATGTCGGACAGGCTGATCTTAAACTCCTGACTTCAGGTGATCCACCTGCCTCAGCCTCCCAAAGTGCTGGGATTACAGGTGTGAGCCACCACACCTGGCCCATTGCAAGTATATTTAATACAATTCCCCTCTGCCTATTTGTATGGTATTAGGAAACCCATACTGAAGCTCTCAGAACCAGAGCATTTGTGAGCCACTACTGGATTTTGGATGGGGGATGGATGGGCTCAACCTCTTTTAATTCCTTCAGTGAATCTCATGAGATTTAAAACAAACTTTTACTTTAGGTTCAAGGGGTACATATACAGGTTTGTTATATGGGCATATTGTGCGATGCTAAGGTCTGGGGTATGAATGGTACCCAGCACCCAGATAGTGCCCAATAGGTAGGTTTTCAGCACTTGCCCCTCCCCACTCCCTTCTGCAATATCTCCAGTGTCTATTGTTCCCATCCTGATGTCCATCTGTACCCAATGCTTAGCTCCCACTTATAAATAAAAATATGTGGTATTTGATTTTCTGTTCCTGCTTAATGTGCTTAAGATATGGCCTCCAGATGTATCCGTGGTGCCGCAATGGACATAATTTGATTAGTTTTTATGGCTGAGTAGCGTATATGTACCACATTTTCTTTATCCTAATCCACTGTTAATGAGCATCTAGGTTGATTCTGTATCTTGCTGTTATGAATAAAACATACAGGTGCAAGTGTCTTTTTTTTTTTTCTTTTAGAATGATGTATCTCCCTTTGGAGATATACACAGTTATGAGATTGCTGAGTTGAACGGTGGTTCTTTTCTAAGTTCTTTGAAAAAATCTTCAAACTGAAAAAACTTCAGCCACTTTTCACAGTGGCTGAACGAATTTACAAACACACCAACAGTGTATAAGACACTTATCCCCTGTCTCTACAGCCTTACCAGCATCTGTTATTTTTTTGACTTTTTGATGATAACCATTCTGACTGGTGTGAGATGGTATCTCATGATGGTTTCAATGTTCTCTACTCTGATGATTAGTGATGTTGAGCATTTTTTTTCATGTGTTTATTGGCTGATTGTATGTGTTCTTTTGAGAAGTGCCCATTCACATCCTTTGCTCACTTTTTCATGAGGTTGTTTTTTGCTTATGGATTTGTTAAAGTTTCTTATAGGTTCTGGATATTAGACCTTTGTTAGATGTATAGTTTGTGAATACATTTTCCCATTCTGTAGGTTGTCTGCTTACTCTGTTGAGTTTCTTTTGCTGTGTAGAAGCTCTTTAGTTTAATTAGGTCACACTTGCCAATTTTTGGTTTGGTTGCAACTGCTTTTGAGGACCTAGTCATAAATTCTTCCCCGGGCTGATGTCCTGCATGGTGTTTCCTAGGTTTTCTTCTAGAGCTCTTAGGGTTTGAGGTCTTGCATTTAAATCTTTGATTCAGGGATAAGCTGGATATAAAGACAAGACTCAACCATATTCAAGAGACTGGTCTCACATGTCATGACATCCACCGGCTCCAAGTAAAGGGTTGGATAAATAGCTACCATCCAAACAAAAAAAAAAAAAAAAAAAAAAAAAAAGCAGGAGTCGCTATTCTCTCTCTCTCTCTCTCTTTTTCCAACAGTATTTCACCCTGTTGCCCAGGTTGGAGTGCAGTGTTGTAATTATGGGTCACTGCAGCCTTAACCTCCTAGGTTCAAGTGATCCTCCCACCTCAGCCTCCCAGTATCTGGGACTACAGGTGCACACCACCACACCTGGCTGATTTTTGTACTCTTTGGTAGAGATGCATTTTCACCATGTTGCTCATACTGGTCTCAAACTACTGAGCTCAAACGATCCACCTACCTTGGCCATCCAAAGTGTTGGGATTACAGGCATAAGCCTTTGCACCTAGCTCAGGAGTTGCTATTGTTTCTTTCTTTTATGAAATGGAGTCTCACTCTTGCCCAGGCTGGAGCAAAGTGGCTTGATCTTGGCTTACTGCAACATCCGCCTGCTGGGTTCAAGCGATTCCCCAGGCTCAGCCTCCTGAGTAGCTGGGATTACAGGCACGCACCACCACGCCCAAATACAAAATAAAATGTTTACATTTTTAGTAGAGATAAGGTTTCACCATGTTGGACAGACTGATGTTGAACTCCTGACCTCAGGTGATCCGCCTGCCTTGGCCTTCCAAAGTGCTGAGATTACAGGCTTGAGCCGCCACACCTGGCCAGGAGTTGCTATTCTTAAATTTGATAAAACAGACTTTAAAACAATCAAAATTAATTAGGACAATGAAGGCCATTACATAATGATAAAGGGTACAATCCAACAAGAAGACTTAGTTTTCCTGAATACATTTGCACCCAGCAGTGGAGCAACCGGATTTGCAGCTACTTGGAAGGCTGAGATGGGAAGATCCCTTGGGTCCGGCGGGTTGAGGCTGAGGCTGCAGTGAACCGTGAGTGCACCGCTGTACTTCATCCTGGGCGACAGTGAGACCCTGTCAAAAAATAAAAAAAAAAGAAAAAAGAAAAAAAACTAAGAGCTTCACAGGGGGAGGTCCACTTGCATAGGTTGGGGAGTTCCTGCTGCCTGATGTCCCACAACCCGCCCTTCTACCTAGACTGGCCTGGGCTGATGCTGACCATGAGGCAGATCATCCTGCACTGTGCACTGTGACTGGCAGGGGGCGCCGAAACTGGCTTTTCTGCCCCACATGGTGCGCGTGCGTGTTCTCCCCGCAGACGCTGCTTGGCGTGCGTGGGGTGCGTGGCGTGCGTGGCGTGCGTGGCGTGCGTGTCATGGCGTTCATAATGAGGAGAGCAGCTTCGGTTCGTTCAGGACCCGCTTGAGAGGTATCGCGGCGGCTTGGGGACGACTTGGAGCCCCGTCCTGGGGAGAAAACAGCTCATGTCTATGGCCCTGACTGCTTAGGCGGGAGCTGCTTGCAGCTCAGCTTCTCCGGGGCATTTTTTCCTACACGGTGAGTACAGAAGCTTGTCTGGAACGTTCTCTGTATTCTCATCTCACTGGTTTTTCTCTTGTAACATTTTAGTATTTCTTTGGCCATTAATTTTGTTTCCTGAGGGTGGCAAGTGTAGCAGACTGTGGTATTTTTAGGGCTTGAGAACTTTTTCTGAGGAAACCTCTCCTATATACATGGAGGGAGAGGAAAGCCCCAGGCGGAAGGGGAGGCCGGCCCAGGTGGGCGTCGGGGCCAGGCCTGGGTTTTTGGCTGCCTCCCGTCAAAGCCTCGGAGGAAAAAAGATCTCAGCTGCCTCCAGGAATTGGTGAATTTTGAATAATCACCATTCTGACTGGCGTGAGGCGGTATCTCATTGTGGTTTTGATTTGCGTTTCTCTAATGATCAGTTATGTTGAGCTTTTTTTTATACGTTTTATGGCCACATGTCTTATTTTGAGAAGTGTCTGTTCATGTTCTTTGCCCGTTTTTTAATAGAGTAGTTTGGTTTTTTTTCTTGTAAATTTGTTTAATTTTTTTGTAGATTCTTGATGCTAGACCTTTGTCAGGTGGCTAGATTGCAAAAATTTTCTCCCATGCTGTAGACTGTTTGCCCTGATAATAGTTTCTTTTGCTGTTCAGAAGCTTTTTAGTTTAATTAGATCGCATATGTCAATTTTTGTTTTTGATGCAATTGCTTTTGGTGATTTTTGTCATGAAATCTTTGCCGGCGCCTATGTCCTAAATGATATTGCCCAGATTTTCTTCTAGGGTTTTTATAGTTTTGGGTTTTACGTTTAAGTTTTTAAGCTATCTTGAGTTAATTTTTGTGTGAGGTGTAAGGAAGGGATCCAGTTTCAGTTTTTCTTTTTTTTTTCTTTTTTTTTTAATTTGAAAGAAAGAAAAAGAGAGAAAAGAAGAAAGAGTAGTTTCAGTTTTTCTCCATATGGCTAGTCACTTCTTCTAGCAGCACTTATTAATAGGGAATCCTTTCCCCATTGGTTATTTTTGTCAGGTTTGTTGAAGATCAGATGACATTAACCCACTCTTCTACTAAAAAACAACAACCGAAACCTCTAGTAAATGTATATATTTCCTAATGAGTACTGATTTGGCCGTATCCCCTAGTTGTGATATCCAGTTTTTTGTTCATTTCTATAAATGTATCACTTAGATTTTTAATGCTTTCTAAGCCTCAGTTATTTAAAGTAATATTAAGAATTTCCCAGGCATATCGTATTTTGTTTTTTGTTTATAAACTATCTTTGTAGTAGTCTGGGTCCAGTCATGAGATGGGAACCCCAGGAGGGAGCATTATATTTAACAGAATTATTAGGTACGATGAGAGAGTAACTTTAGGAGATGGAAGTTCTGTGTGGTATTGTGGGGCACAGGGACGGGACTGGAGCAAGGGCGTACCAGGGAGAGTTCCAGGGAAGAACCAGCTTGTTAGGGAAGGTGTGGTTCAGCTGGAGAGCAGGAACAGCCGCTGGTTCAAGCAGGCCAGCGCTGCTCTGGAGGTGCTGTTGGTCACAGTTGGCCACCCTCTGGAGTGCAGGCTGCGGTGCGAGTTCAGGCACCAGCATATCCAGAGGTGCCGGACGTGCAGAAGGAAGGATTGCTCAGCGCAGGTCTTTCCAGACCACAAGGCTATGCTGGGTTTGTCGAGGGAGTCCAAAGATGGCCGGCCATGTGGAGCTCTGGGTTCCAGGCCGAACAGGTGGCCGGAACAAGGCTGCAGGTTGCAGAGCTAGTTGCTTCTGTGGCCTGAACCGGGAACCGCGGGAACCCTTTTCCTCCTCCAGTGTTCCTCCATCACCCTTTGCCCAGAAAGCTTGACATCATGCTCTCTCTAAAGGAGAAACGCTTAAGGGAATTCCGTTTATTCAGAGAAGATATTGAAGGGGGCATTCAGAATTGGGAGGCAATAAGGTAACTGACACAACTTTTTTGGCATTCCTTTATAATTGTCCATTGTATTCAGTGGGTTTAGCCAGTACAGATTCTTTGTAGAATGTCACATGTCTTTTGTGGCCTAGTACTACATAGGCAGTTTTGGTTAAAACTCTGCGTGGGTGCATAGGGGCGTGTGTTTATAACCTCTCCCTTCTCTACTTTTTGTTAGGTACTGGGGTCTAAATAAATCTTATTCATTGTTATTTCAATTTTTGTATTGTCTTATTTTTGTCTGGTTAATTTGATTTTAATCTCTATGAATGTGGTTGTTAATTTCACCTTTTATTATCATTATTTGCTTGGTTTATATTTTGAAGTTATGTTGTGAAGTTGATAAAGGTACATGATACTCTTGTTAAAAATAAAGTACATGATACTCTTGTAAAAAATGGAAATTTTTCTTTTTGTGCCTTTGCATACTTTGTTGTTTAAATTCATTTTGTCTGATTAACATCGCCGTATGAGCCTTCTTTTTATTAGCACTTGTCTGGTGTGTCTTTTCCTATACTTTCATTTTTAGCAGTCTTTGTGCCATTTTTTTCAGTGTCATCACGAGACAAAGCAACTCATGGTTTAATTTTCTAAAACAATCTGAAAATCTGTGTTTTTCAATAGATGGACTAAAAAAGAGTATATTGAGCACTGTATCCATTTGCTCAGACTGCTGTGACAACACACCACAGACTTGGTGTCAGAATCTACAGTAATGTGCTGCCTCACAGTTCTGGAGGCAGGGAGTCCAAAATCAAGGTGCCAGCAGGGCTGGCCTCCCCGAGTCCTCTCTCCTTGCCGTGCAGATGGCCTTGCTGTCTGCATGTGCTCTTGCCTCTGTGCGTGTGCACCCCTGGGATCTCTCCATGTACCCCAATTTATCTTCTTTCAAGACACCAGTCAGATTGGATTAGGGCCCACCTGACAGCCCAGTTTTAACTTAGTCACCTCTGTATGGCCGTACCTCCAAATATATCACATTCTCAGGTACTGGGGGTTAGTGAGGGCTTCAGCATATGAATTTGGGGGAACACGTCCCTAACAAGCACCTAACTGAATTTTGTTTGGTTTCTGCAGTCTGATCTGAAAATTTCTTTTATTATGTGAATTTAATCCAGTGATACTGATAATATGTTCAGACTCCTTTTGACATTTGGGTTTAATTTATCCAGTTGCTTCTGTTTTGCCTCTTTCCGTCTTTTGTTGAGTGGGTTCAGTTTTCTGTGTGTTTTTGCTTACCTCCAATGGTTTAGAAATTATACCTTTGATTACTCTTATAAGTCAAAGATAAACTTGTATTTTTGTATTGACATCTGTAGTTAATAAATATATCTTCTTCCCTTACAGAATAAAAATATTAGCACACTCTCACCTCTGCTTCCTCCCCAGCCCTCTCTTTCTCCCATGTTAATATAATTTCTGATTTTAGTTCTAGAATACCAGATTAATGAAATGTTTTACAGTCATTCATTTTTTTAAGAATAGTAAGGTTTCAGTTTTTTCCTTTCTCATCAGTGCTGTTGTGGTATTTGTCTTTTAGTAATGATATATTTTTCTTGAATTATTTTTCTATTTGCATGGCAGAGAGTATCTGTATCTTGCCCTCTCCTGTGAATGATGGTTTCAGTGGATACAAATTCTGACCAAGTTTTTTTTTTTTTTTTTTTTCCTACTCGGAACTTTGGACAAATTTTCCCATTGTCTTTCTGCATCAGTGTTGCTGATGAAAAGTCTTGTTTCAATCTCATCATCTGGTTCTTGCTTCTATTTAGTGCCCACCCCTGCCTTTTGAAGATCTTAGGGTTTTCTCTTATCTTTGCTGTGCAGAAAGTACCACATGATGTGTGCAGCAGAACTGCCAGGTGGTCTCTTAACATCCATCCTCCCACTGTCTTTCTTCCTTACTGACAAAATCCCAATTCCAAGCGGTGCCTGGCTCTGGAGGTGGCAGCCTGGGCATCAGACCTCCCAGCTGACCTTCTAGTGCCCTACCTACTCACCCCAGTGCTCAGGCCCCTTCTGCCCTGGAGTCTTCTGTCTTGAAGCCCCCTTGGAGTCTCTCCCACTTTCCCAGCAGTCCTCTTCTATGCCTACTCTGGGCTGCAATTTCATCCTTCCTGGAATTCCATCTGCCTTCCTGTTGAGTGATTTATAAAGATTCTGGTCCACGGAAGTCACTCTTTTTTTTTTTTTTTCTTAAACTAGCAGAGTTTTATGGTTACTTTAAAGTAGGCTAACCATTCATAGAAGGGATCCCTTAGGCCAGATATTTTCAAACTCTAAGATATATAATAATTATCCAAGATATTTCATACAAAGATAGATTCCCAGGCCCATCTCCCAGCACATTCTGAAACAGTGTTTTAGTCATTGCTTTGGGTTTCTATTGGCTTCTGAGTCATTCTAAGAAGCAGCAGCTGTAGCTGCTCAGGGAAGGTAGAAAACTCCCAGGTGGAAAGACCTACAAATTTATGGCTGAGGGTTAATCAATGATATCTACTTCAATTTTATTTTTATAAATTATGAGACCCATTCCCTAAATTATACAGAATTTATTATACAATATTGGCCTGTGTATGCTGTAGTGAACTCGTGTTTGTGTATGGACGGTAAGAATTTTGCATATACTAGAAGACAGGATGAGTAAATTGATCTCTGATAAGGACCCCCTACTTTGGTGTAAGGAAGATCTGGTGCTTTCAGGAAGTGTCTGAGTGAGGGACCCTCTTCCCTTATCAGGTATGAGTGACAGCTGAGCTTGGGATAGCACAGCACCCATCTATCTCTACAGCTGCGTAGGGTCTACCAGGCTACGTTATACATAAGTTCTGAATCCCAGGACAGCCACAACTACCCCAGGGACATTGGGGGTGAAGGACAGGCCTTGCACAGGGTGCTGTCTTGATACTGAGAAAAGGAAGGTGGTGTTAACTGCAGGATTTCATGGCCAGGGGTGAGAGGGCTGTCTAGAGGAAGCATGTGTAACTCTGGGTAGGATAGGAAGAGGTGACACCTCCATGAGAAAAGGGTCTTTGTCTTATTTGCCCCTGTCTCCCCAGTGCCATTGGTTGTGTGTGTCAAAGGGGCAGAGTCATTCCTGTGCAGTCGTGAATGGTTAATTTTGAGTGTTAACTTTGCTCAACTCTGATGCCTGATTGCTTGATCAAACATCAGTTGTCTGGATGTTGCTAGGAAGGTAATTTTTGAATAAGATGAACGTAGTAGCCCTTGAGTAAAGCAGACTGTCCTTCATATTTGGAATGGGCCTCATCCGATCAGTTGAAGGCCTTAAGAGCAAAGGCTGAGGTTCCCGGAAGGGGAAGGTCTGCCTCCAGACCCCCTTCTGACTCAAGACGGCAATGTCAACTCCTCCTGGACTCAGCCTGCCGGCCTGCCCTGCAAATTTCAGACTTGCCAGCCTCTGCAGTCATGTGAGCCAATTCCTTGAAATAAATCTTTTTATGCTTGCTATTGGTTCTCTTTCTCTGAAAATTCCCGCCTAATAATGTAGTTTTTCATCTGGTGATCCATCTGACTATTTCATTAGCTTCTGACTTGGGACAGCCTCAAAGTCAGAAGTCATGCATCTCCTAGACCCTCCATGCCCAAAGCACAACCCCGTGCCAAAACATGCCTTCATATTAGTATCGCTGCCCAGCCCTGTTCATGTAGTTCTCTGAGCTCCAGTTCCTACAAGACTGCAGTGCTCAGCACTTTCATCTCATCGGGTTCTGTGCCTCCGAGGCTGTTGCCTCTGAGATCAGATCCTGGACCCTTTCTTTGTGGGCTGCTCCACTCCTGCCATGGAAATCACATAGAAGGTGGACGGTACATGTGGACAGGTCAGACAGACACACCAATTGGCCAGCTGCAGTGTGGACTCTGCCCACAGCTATGGCAAGATGGCTCTGTGGTGAGATCTGGCTTTCTTGTGTGCCAAGGAATGGGAGAAGTTGCCATCCTTATCCAAGCTGGGTCACTCAGGGCTGGCCCCTCTGAGCCTGTACTGTGGGGCTCGCCCCAGCCTCTGAATGAGAATTGACATACCAACCAGATGCCCAGGTGATCTGTGCACGTGCTACAGGTTGCGAAGGTCTGCACTAGACACCTCCAGAAAGACAATCTGGGACCAGGGTTAGACAAGGCCCACATCTGCTGCCCAGCCCTCTCCTCTTTGATGTCCTTTCTGCACCTGACACCTCTTCTTGACATTCTCTTTCCTTGGTTTATGTGATAAGACCTCTGTGCCTGCAACAGGAATGGTCTTATCCATCTTGTTCACCTACCATGTATTAATATTTCCCTGCGCCTTAAACCCGTGATTCAAAACCTGCTTCACCAGCTCTCAAAAGTCAGCCAAGTGAGAGGTTAAGGGCACAGTCTTCCACAAGACTGCCCTGACTTCTGACACCAGCCTCAAATTCAGAAGTCCCCAGGCCCATCCTTACTTCTTACCAAATGACTATAATTTTGTGGATTCCTACAACCAATCTTAAATTAGATAATTGGCTAGAATGACTCACAGAACTCAGAACAGCACTGTACTTAACAATGACAGTTTTATTATAGCAAAAATTTACAACCTGGAGCCAGACAAAAGAAGGGACACCTAGGGCAAAGTCTGGGAGGCTTCCAGATGCAAAGCTTTGGCATCCTCAGAGATGCTTCATCCTCCCAGCATCCAAGTGTGGCAGTAATCAAAGGGCATTGCCAACAAAGGAAGCTCACCTGAGCTTCATTGTCGAGTTTCTATTTGGGATTCTTTATGTAGGCGTGATGCATGATGAATTGAATCTGTGAATTGATTAAATCATTGGCCATGTGGTTGAGCTCAGTATCTAGCCTTCCCAGAGGTCAGGCCAGTAGCCTGTGTCTCCTATCTCAAAGCCCCAGCCCTCTAGTAGCTAGTTGGCCTCTCTGGCATGACTAGCCTCCATCCTGAGTCATTAAACTTTGGAACCCACCATGAATAACAAGGACACTCCTATCATTTGGAGATTCCAAGGATATAGAGGCTCCCTCCAAGGTACCAGAAGGCCAGCCACGTTCTTTATTGTACACCAAATGATTGCCGTGACTTATCGGTTAATGAAGAATGGGGCTTGGGGTTCTTTTAGACTTCAGGCCTGACACAACCCCTTGGATATAGACTACATGAAATGAAAGTGTTAAGAAGGATGTGTGCATGCTATTTGTTTACTCTGAAGAGTGACCCTTGGAGCCAATATCAGTTTTACAGGCTGCCCTGGCTTGCTGGGGCACAGACTGTGAAGTGGATATTCAGAATGAAGGAGGTGCTACTCTAGAGCAGTGGCTCTCCGACTTGCATCAGAGTCACCTGGAGATCTTGTTAACATGCAGACTTCAGGGTCCTGCCCCTGAGTTTTAATTGGTCTGGAGGAGAGCCCAAGAGTTTCCTTGTCTGTGGTGTTCCTGGGTGATGCTGATGCTGCTGGCCCAGGGACTGCACTTCAAGAAGTGGTAGAATAGACTCTGTGGTGGATGTTTGCACTTTGGATTCTTGGCCATAGGTTTTACATTACAATGACAGAATGAGACGTTTGGCAGGAATAAAGATTACTCCCACCCACAGGCTCCCAGGGAGGTCCCTTCTTCCCTGGGCCCTGGCCTGGTGCCTCTGCCCAGCAGCTAGCTGCCATTCAGGTTTGGGGTATCACATTTTGGTTGGACTTTAATGGATATTGGTGGACATGTGCAGGCCATTCTTGTGGTGGGGGGTGGCTGCTGCCTCTGCTTGGGCCACTAGGCCTAGGCCCGGTCACCTGGGGCCACTGCCCGCCCTTCACTCTTGTGGGGGCCGCACAAGCCAGGCAGCCTCTCTAGTAGCTGGGATTACAGGTGCTTGCCACCATGCCTGGCTAATTTTTTGTATTTTTAGTAGAGGCAGGATTACAAGCAGGAGCCACTGTGCCCAGCTTACATTTCTTTTTTTTCTTTTTTTTTTTTTTTTAGACTGAGTCTTGCTCCGTCAGCAGGTTGCAGTGCACTAGCGTGATCTCGGCTCACAGCCACCTCTGCCTCATGGGTTCAAGCGATTCTCCTGCCTCAGCCTCCCGAGTAGCTGGTGGTACTGTAGGCGCACACCATCATGCCCAGCTAATTTTTGTATTTTTAATAGAGATGGAGTTTCACCATGTTGGCCAGACTGGTCTCGAACTCGTGACCTCATGATCCTGCCACCTCAGCCTCTCAAAGTACTTGGATTACAGGTGTGAGCCACCATGCCCCATCTAGGATGCCTTTTCTTTGGGTTCATTTGTTCTCTCCTGTGCAAAGTCTCTAATGTTGTACTTATTCTCTCATGTTTATATTTGCATTTGTTGGCAGTGATTTTGGTGTCCCATCAAAAAAAAAAAATAGAGATTGTTAAGCCATTTTATTGTCTATGACTATTTTCCCTCTAATTTTTCTTTTTGCAACCTGTGTGCACAGGGTCAAGTTTCCCCCAAATATACACTTACCCTGTGTTTTTTTCTTGGAGGGTTTTGCTTTCACGATTTAATTTAACAGGTCAATTTTTTTAAGATTTTTGTGTATTGTGTGACAAAGGGGTGCTATTTCAGTCTTTTGCACATGACTACCCAGTTTCCTCCACTGTTGTGCTTTTGGCGTGCTTTTGAAAAATGTGTCCC
This sequence comes from Cacajao melanocephalus, assembly GCA_963573385.1. Taxonomy (NCBI): domain Eukaryota; kingdom Metazoa; phylum Chordata; class Mammalia; order Primates; family Pitheciidae; genus Cacajao; species Cacajao melanocephalus. The sequence goes on along the minus strand of CAUYLG010051850.1, from coordinate 25,828 downwards.
CTAAATATAATCTTGGGTTATTTGGCTCCCTCATTTTGTCCATTAGGTTGTCTATGTTTATGCCAGTTAGTGATTGCTTGGATGACTGTAGGTTTTGTTTCACCTGTCATCCGTGGGTCTGCTTGTTTCACCTGTCATCCGTGGGTCTGCTTGTTTTACCTATCATCCATGTATCTATCTATCTATAATAAATCCTAATCCTGGTTTTTTTTCTTTTTGAGACAGGTTATCGCTCTGTCACCCAGGCGGGAGTACGGCAGCGCAATCATGGCTCATTGCAGCCTTGACTTCCTAGGCTCAAGTGATCCTTCCTCCTCGGCCTCCCAAGTAGCTGGACTACAGGTACACACCACCGTGCCTTACTAATTTTTTGTACTTTTTGTAGAGGTAGGGTTTTGCCATGTTGCCTAGTCTTCTCTCGAACTCCCAGGCTCAAGTGATCTGCCTGCCTCAGCCTCCAAAAATGCCAGGATTACAGGCGGGAGCCACAGCGCTCAGCGTAACCCTGTGAACATTTGATGACACTGAAGCTTGTTGCCACTGACCCTGTCACACAGGCAGTGAGCAGACTGCCAGTCAGGTGGTTCTTCCCCCACACCCCCTTTCTGCTTCCTTTTTTCATCTGATAGTCCCCAGTGTCTGTTGTTTCCATCTTGATGTTTGAGTGTATTCACTGTGTAGCTCCCACTCATAAGTGAGAACATGCAGTGTTTGATTTTCTGTTCTTGCCTTGGTTTGCTAAACACAATAATCCCCAGGTCTATCCATGCTGCTTAGGAAATGATTTTGTGTTTTTCTTATGGCTGTGTAGTATTTTGTGGTGTGTATGTACCACATTAAAAAAATATCAGATCCCCTGTTGCTGATCACCTAGGTTGCTTCCACGTCTTTTTCTTATGAATGGCACAGCCATGAATACACGAGTGCACGTGTGTTTTTAATGGAAGGATTTATTATCTTTTGGGTAGATACCAAGTAGTGGAATTGCTGGGTCTGATGGTAGTTCTAAGTTCTTTGAGAATCTCCAAACTGCTTTCCACAATGCGAACGAGTTTTCACGTTCACCGGGAGTGTAGCAGCATTCCGTTTTGTTTGCTGCCTCGCCAGCATGTTGTTTTGACTTTGGAAAAGTGACCATTCTGACCAGCGTGGGATGGTACCTTGTTGTGTCTGTGAGTTGCATTTCCCTGGTGATTGGTGAGGTTGTGCGTTTTTTCATGTCAGTTGGTCCCTTGAATGTCTTTTGTTTGTTTTGTTTTTGAGACGTGATCTCACTCTGTTGCCCAGACTGGAGTGCAGTTGGGTGATCTCGGCTCACCACAACCTCTGCCTTCAGAGTTCAAGCCATTCTCCTAAACTCAGCCTGCTGAGTAGCTGGGATTATAGATGTGTGCCACCATGCCCAGCTAATTTTTGTATTTTTAGTAGAGATGGTGTTTCACCATGTTGGCCAGGATGGTCTCAATCTCCTGACCTCATGATCCACCTGCCTCGGCCTCCCAAAGTGCTGAGATTACAGGCATGAGACACCTCGCACAGCTTCATCTGGGACATTTTGATGTATGTATATTTTGAGTGATGATCAAATCAAGGTACTTAGCGTAACGCTTCCCTCATAAAGGTATTGTTTCTCTGTGTTGAGAACACTCAAAATTGTTCCCTTCTAGCTTTTTTGAAAAATACAATATTGTAACCAGAGTCACCCAGGCATGGAATAGGACACTAGAATGTATTCCTCCCAACTAACTGTAACTTTGTTTCCATAACCAATCCCTCCTATCTCCCCTCCTTCCCCCAGCCTCAGGAAACCACTCCTGTACTTTCTGCTTCTTGAAGGTTAAGTTATTGAGGTCATGCAATATTTGTCTTTTTGTGCTTGGCTTATTTAACAGAATGTTTCCTAGGTTCATTGGTGTTGCCCTAAATGAAAATTGCATTATTTTTTATGGTCAAAAAATACACGCCTCTCAGGTTGGTGGCCACAGACAAAACTTCTGGACTTTCTCTAGTTCCACTGGGCCAGAAGAACACAGCGGCTGTGGTCAGGGGCAAACCTGGTCTCAGTGTCCTCTAATGCCAAAAAAGCTCAACATGCCAACCACAGACCTGTGGCAGACCTTGGCTTCGGGCACCATCTGGTGCTGAAACAGAAACAGCACTTAGAGGACATGATAATCAGCCTGCTCAGGATCCCTGGGAGAAAGAACACAAAGAAAGTAGGAATGCAAGATTGAAATATACTGAATCCTTCAATGCACAGGCATCGTCATATACCCACTAGTATCAAGAACGTTTAGGAAACCATGACCTCAAGACATAGACAACAAAAGCACCAGAGAGTGACTCTAAAGGGAGGAAAATGTGTAACCTCAGAGAAGTCAAAATAGCGGTTTTAAGGAAGCTCAGTGAACTGCAAAAAAAAAAAAAAAAATCATAAATATATCAAAGTTGAGAGATGATTGAAACAATTTAGAAATATAAATCCTAGAGCTTAAAAAAAAAAACCCGCAATGAAACAAATGGAAAATGCAGGAGGAGGCATCAAGAACAATAAATCAAACAAACAGAAAAGAGAATCAGTGAGCTCCAAGACAGTCTGCTTAAAAATATACCAAAACCAGACCAGGATACAACCAAAAAAAACAGCCTTCCTGATCAACGTAGATGCAAAAATCCCCACAAAATGCTAGCAAACCAAATCCATCAACAAGATTATTTACCATGATCAAGTAGAATTCATCCCAGAGCTGCAAAGATGTTGTCCCACATGCATATCAATAAACAATACATCACATCAACAGAATAACAGACAAAAATCATATGATCATCTCAATAGATGCAGAAAAAACAAGTGATAAAATCCAACATTTATGATAAAAATTCACAAGAAATTAGTCATGGAAGGAAAGTACTTCAACATAATAAAAACCATATATAACCCAAAGTGAACATTATACTGAACAGAAAAAAAGCTGAAAACTTTCTCCATAAGATCTGGAATAAGGCAAGAATATGCATGTTTAACCCCTTTTATTCAACATAGTACTATAAGATGTAGACAGAGCAATCAGGCAAGAAAAATAAAAACATCCATGATAAAAAGGAAGAAGTCAAATTGTACTCATTTGCAAACATGATTTTTGAAAATGTTGTAAGGAAAAGAGGTTTATTTTGGCTCCTGGCTCTGTAGGCTCTACAGGTAAAGGCATCTTCTGGTGAGACCTCAGGAAGCTTATGATAATGGTGGAAGGCAAGTGGGTTGCTGGCATGTCACACGGCAAGAGAAGGGAGAGGTCTCAGACTTTTAAACAACTAGATCTCAAGATAACTCACTCATCACCAAAGGGGATAGCACTAAACCAGCCATTCATGAGGGATCTGGCCCCATTATCCATTCACCTCCCACCAGGCCCACTTCCAACACTGGAGGTCACATTTCCACATGAGATTTGGAGGGGACCAACATCCAAATCACATGAATGGCACAAAGGAGCTGGGATGGAAGGCAGTCAGCAGACTGAGGCTATGGTGTTAATCCCAGGCCAGTCCCCAAATGGTGCATACACCTTGAGGCTGCTGGCAGTGTCTTCTGAAGGCAACAGGATGAGTGATACTTTTTCATTTTCATCCTTTTCATATCTCTATGTTCTAATTCTTAAGCAGTGAACAAAGCTTTTAAAAGGGGGAACTTCAAAGGGATGACAGCTCAGTGGCAACACCAACATGAATATGGGGGCTGTCCAGGGTTGGAGGGAACCTGGAGTGCACCTGAGGGAGTCTGAACCTGAGTCCTCACCCACAGCTCTCCAGCCACTCCCTGGTGACCAGGGAGGCTCTCTGTCCCCTCACTCTGTGCCTGGGTCTGAAGCTACCTCCATGTCACTATCATGGGCCCCCGGCATCCTGATAGCAACACCCCACCCTGGTTTGCCCGGGACTGCAAATGAAATATAACCCCAACTTACAGTGATCCACTGCGGGTGAGTGACCTTACCAGGAAGCTAACCCACAGGTGGCAGGGTCCTCCCTCACTCCCACACAGTTCATTAGTAAATCTAATCACATGTCCCTTGCCCTGTGAGAGGCAGTTGGAAAGGTTGGGGAACAGGTGACCAGCCAGATGCAATGAGCATTTCAGCTGCACTCACTCCACCCAGCCTTTAAGGTGAGAAGTCTCCAACTTCTTTCACAGCTCATGCTCTGCTTTTATGCAACCTGTCTAGAGTGGACAGTGAAGTGTCCATTGTGGAAACAGATGTACCTGTAAGGAGGCTGAGGCAGGAGACTTGCTTGAACCCAAGAGGCGGAGGCTCCAGTCAGACGAGATCACACCATTGCACTCCAGCCTGGGTGACAGAGACAGACTCCATCTCAAAAAAAAAAAATTTTAGAAATTTTCATGAAACACCCACATAAAAATTCTGAGTAAAGCTTTATTTTTCCCCCAGTTTAATTTTTTTTTTTAGAAAGTGAAAGAAGGGGGAAGATCCAAGATGCCCAAATAGGAACAGCAAGAACAATGCAGAGGGTGAGTGATCACCACATTTTCAAATGAGTTTTCACTGCCCACAGACCAGGAAATTACCGGGCCAAAAAGCACCACAAGTTTCCAGCACAGCTGTTTCAGCCAGTGCCGCGGGTTGGCACACAGACACTCACACAAATCTGGGCGGCTGTTTCAACTGGCTCCTGGAATGCCTGGGAGACAGAGCTGCCCATTCAACTGAAAAGGAGGGGGCTGAGACAGGGAGTCAGGTGATTAGGCTCAGCAGGTACCACCCCTACAAAACAAACAATCTCAAATGCTCTGGATTGAGAGTTTCGCAGCAAGCGCAGCTGAACCCAGGATGGTCCAGCTCAGTGAGGGGGGACAGGTGTCCACCAATAATGAAACAGTTCTAACTGTATCTCTATAAACAACACCTCAGGGAAGTTCACACAGCAGCTGGGCAGAGCCTGCGGCAGCTCAGCAATGCCTCTGCTGGCAGACTGTGACTAGACTAACTCTGTTCTGGGCAGGGCATCTATGAAAAAGGCAGCAGCACATCAGAAACTTATAAATAAAGACTAACCTTCCTAGGACAGAGCACCTGGGAAAAGAGGCAGTTATGAGTTCTGCTGCAGCAGACTTAAAACATATCTGCCCAGCAGGTCTGCACAGAATGACGGAGCTCCCAGCACAGCACTTGAGCTTCTATAAGGGACAGACTGTCTCCTCAAGCAGCTCCCTGACTCCCGTATATCCAAAGAGACACCTTATAAAGGAGAGCTCAGGCCGACATCTGCGAGTACCCTTCTGGGACAAAGATAACAGAAAAAACTGGCAGCAACCCTTACTGTTCTGCAGCCCCTGCAGGTGATCTCCAAGCAAGCAGGGTCTGGAGTGGACCTCCAGCAGTCCTGCAACAGAGGGGCCTGTTAGAAGGAAAACTAAGAAACAGAAAGAAGTAGCTTCAAGATCAACAAAAAGGATGTCCACTCAGACACCCCATCTGAAAGTCAACAACTACAAAGACCACAGGTAGATAAAGCCACTAAGATGGGAAGAAACCAATGCAAAAAGGATGAAAACACCAAAAACTGGAACACTTCTCCTCCTCTAAGGGATCACAACTCATCACCAGCTAGGGAACAAAGCTGAATGGAGAATGAATCTGATGAATTGACAGAAACAGGCTTCAGAAGGTGGGTAATAACAAATTTCTCTGAGCTAAAAGAACAGGTGCTAACCCAATGCAAAGAAACTAAGAACCTTGAGAAAAGGTTAGATGAAATGCTAATTAGAATAAACAGCTTAGAGAAGAATATAAACAACTTGATGGAGCTGAAAAACACAGCACGAGAACTTCGTGAAGCATACACAAGTTTCAGTAGCCGAATCAACCAAGCAGAAGAAGGGCTATCAGAGATTGAAGATCAACTCAATGAAATAAAACAAGGCGGCAAGATTAGAGAAAAAAGAGTGAAAAGAAATGAACAAAGCCTCCAAGAAATAGGAGAGTGTGTGAAAAGACCTAATCTACGTTTGATAAGTGTACCTGAATGTGACGGAGAGAATGAATCCCAGCTGGAAAACACTCTTCAGGTTATTATCCAAGAGAACTTCCCCAACCTAGCAAGCCAGGCCACCATTGAAGTCCAGGAAATACAGAGACCACCACAAAGATATTCCTCAAGAGAGCAACCCCAAGGCACATAATTGTCAGATTTACCAGGGTTGAAATGAAGGACAGCGTGCTAAGGGCAGCCAGAGAGAAAGGTCGGGTTACCCACAAAGGGAAGCCCATCAGACTCACAGCAGATCTCTCGGCAGAAACCCTACAAGCCAGAAGAGAGTGGGGGCCGATATTCAACATCCTTAAAGAAAAGAACTTGCAACTTAGAATTTCATATCCAGCCAAACTAAGCTTCATAAGTGAAGAAGAAATAAAATCATTTATGGACAAGCAATTGCTGAGAGATTTCATCACTACCAGGCCTGCCTTGTAAGAGCTCCTGAAAGAGGTACTAAACAAGCAAAGGAACAACCAGTACCAGCCACTCCAAAAACGTACCAAATGGTAAAGACCATTGATGCAATGAAGAAAATGTGTCAACTAACAGGCAAAACATCCAGCTAGCATCAAAATGGCAGGATCAAATTCATAACAATATTAACCCTAATGTAAATGGGCTAAATGCCCCAATCAAAAGACACAGACTGGCAAATTGGATAAAAAGTCAAGACCCATCTGTGTGCTGAATTCAGGAAACCCGTCTCACGTGCAAGGACACACATAGGCTCAAAATAAAGGGACCGAGGAAGATTTATCAAGCAAATGGAGAGCAAAAAAAAAAAAAAAAGCAGGAGTTGCAATCCTAGTCTCTGATAAAATAGACTTTAAACCAACGAAGATCAAGAGAGACAAAGAAGAGCATTACATAATGGTAAAAGGATCAGTGCAACAAGAAGAGCTAATGATCCTAAATATATACGCACCCAATACAGGAGGACCCACATACATAAAGCAAGTTCTTAACGACCTACAAACAACCTATAAAGAGACTTAGACTCCCACACAATAATAGTGGGAGACTTTAACACTCCACTGTCAATGTTAGATCAGTGAGAAAGAACATTAACAAGGGTATCCAGGACTTGAACTCAGATCTGGACTAAGTGGACCTAATAGACATCTACAGAAATCAGCACCCCAAAGCCACAGAATACACATTTTTCTCAGTACCACATCGCACCTACTCTAAAATTGATCACAATTGGGAGTAAATCACTCCTCAGCAAATGCGAAAGAATGGAAATCATAAACAATCTGTCAGACCACAGGGCAATCAAATTAGAACTCAGGATTAAGAAACTGAGAACCACACAATTCATGGAAACTGAATAACTGGCTCCTGAATGTCAACTGGATAGCAATGAAATGAAGGCATAAAGATGTTCTTTGAAACCAATGAGAATGAAGACACAACGTACCAGAACCTCTGGGACACATTTAAAGCAGTGTCTACAGGGAAATTTATAGCAATAAATGCCCACATAAGAAGTGATGAAAGATCTAAAATTAACACCCTATTGTCAACATTGAAAGAGCTAGAGGAGCAAGATCAAAAAACTCAAAAGCTAGCAGAAGACAAGAAATAACTAAGGTCAGAGCAAAACTGAAGGAGACAGAGACACAAAAAGCCCTTCAAAAAATCAATCCTGGAGCTGGTTTTTTCAAAAGATCAACAAAATAGACCACTAGCCAGATTAATAGAAAAGGGAGAAGAATCAAATAGATGCAATAAAAAACAATAAAGGGGATATCACCACCAATTCCACAGAAATACAGACTACCATCAGAGATTCCTAGAAACAACTCTATGCATATAAACCAGTAAACCTGGAAGAAATGGATAAATCCAGGACACTTACACCCTCCCAAGCCTAAATCAGGAAGAAGTTGAAACCTTGAACAGACCAATAAGGGCTGAAGTTGAAGCAGCAATTAATAGCCTACCAACCAAAAACAGCGCAGGTCCCGATTGGTTCACAGCCGAATTCTACCAGATGTACAAAGAGGAGCTGGTACCATTCCTTCTGAAACTATTCCAAACAACTCAGAAAGAGGGAATCCTTCCTAGATCATTTTATGAGACCATCATCATCCTGATGCCAAAACCAGGCAGAGACTCAACAAAAAAAGTAAACTTCAGGCCAATATCCATGATGAACATGGATGCAAAAATCTTCAATAAAATATTGGCAAACCAATTGTAACAGCATATCAAAAAGCTTATCCATCACGGTCAAGTAGGCTTCATACTGGGGATGCAAGGCTGGTTCAAGATAATGCAAGTCTATAAATGTAATCCACCACATAAACAGAACCAAAGGCAGAAACCATATGATTATCTCAATAGATGCAGAAACCTTCGACAAAATTCAGCAGCCCTTTATGCTAAAAACTCTCAATAAACTAGGTATCGAAGGAACATATCTCAAAATAATAAAAGCTATTTACAGCCTACAGCTAATTTCATACTGAATGGGCAAAAACTGGAAGCATTCCCTTTGAAATCTGGCGCTAGACAAGGATGCCCTCTCTAACCACTCCTGTTCGATATAGTATTGGAAGTTCTAGCCAGAGCAATTAAGCAAGAAAAAAAATAATAAAGTGTATTCAGTTAGGAAAGGAGGAAGTCAAATTGTCTCTCTTTGCAGACAGCATGATTGTATATTTAGAAGACCCTGTCATCTCAGCCCAAAATCTCCTTAAACTGATAAGAAACTTGAGCAAAGTCTCAGGATACAAAATCAGTGTGCAGAAATCACAAGCATTCCTATACACCAATAACAGACTAGCAGAGACCAAATCATGAGCAAACTCCCATTCACAGTTGCTACAAAGAGACTAAAATACCTAGTAATACAACTAACAAAAGATGTAAAGAACCTCTTTAATGAGAACTACAAACCACTGCTTAAGGAAATAAGAGAGGACACAAACAGATGGAGAAACATTCCATGCTCATGGATAGGAAGAATCAATATCGTCAAAATGGCCACAGTGCCCAGAGTAATTCATAGATTCAATGCTATCCCCATCAAGCTACCAATGACCTTCTTCACAGAACTGGAAAAAACCACTTTAAGCTTCGTATGGAGCCAAAAGAGAGCCCACATAGCCAAGACAATCCTAAGCAAAAAGAACAAAGCTGGAGGCATCACACTACCTGACTTCAAACTATACTACAAGGCTACAGTTATCAAACAGCATGGTACTGGTACCAAAACAGAGATATAGACCAATGGAACGGAACAGAGGCCTTGGAGGCAATGCCACACATCTACAACCATCTGATCTTTGAGAAACCTGACAAAAACAAGCAATGGGGAAAGGATTCCCTGTTTAATAAATGGTGTTGGGGAAACTGGCTAGCCATGTGCAGAAAGCAGAAACTGGACCCTTCCTGACACCTTACTCTAAAATTAACTCCACATGGATTAAAGACTTAAACATAAGACCTAATACTAGTAAAAACTCTAGAAACAAACCTGGGCATAACCATTCAGGACATAGGCATAGGAAGGACTTCATGACTAAAACACCAAAAGCATTGGCAACAAAAGCCAAAATAGACTAATGGGACCTAATTAAAACCCACAGCTTCTGTACAGCAAAAGAAATAATCATTAGAGTGAACTGGCAACCAACAGAATGGGAAAAAATTCTTCCAATTTACTTATCTGACAAAGGGCTAATATCCAGAATCCACAAAGAACTAAAACATACTTACAAGAAAAAAGCAAACCCATCCAAAAGTGGTCGAAAGATATGAACAGACACTTTTCAAAAGAAGACATATATGAGGCCAACAAACGTGAAAAAATGCTCATCACTGGTCATTAGAGAAATGCAAATCAAAACTACATTGAGATACCATCTCACGCCAGTTTGAATGGCGATCATTAAAAAATGGAGACAGATGCTGGAGAGGATGTGAAGAAACAGGAACACTTTTACACTGTTGGTGGGTGTGTAAATTAATTCAACCACTGTGGAATACAGTGGTGATTCCTCAAGGACCTAGAAATAGAAATTCCATTTGACCCAGCAATCCCATTACTAGGTATATAGACAAAGGATTATAAATTGTTCTATTATTAAAAACACATACATATGTTCATTGTGGCAATGTTTGTAATAGCAAAGACCTGGAACCAACCCAAATGCCCATCAATGATAGACTGGACAAGGAAAATATGGTAGATATACACTATGGAATACTATGCAGCCATAAAAAAACAATGAGTTTGTGTCCTTTGTAGGGACATGGATGAATCTGGAAACCATCATTCTCAGCAAACTGACACAAGAATAGAAAATCAAACACTGCATGTTCTCACTCATAGGTGGGTGTTAAACAATGAGAACACATGGACACAGGGAGGGGAGCATTACACACTGGGGTCTGTTGGGAGGGCCAGGGGAGGGACAGCGGCGGGAGGGGGGAGGGATAACTTGGGGAGAAATGCCAGATAGAGGTGACAGGGGGATGGAGGCAACAAACCACATTGCCATGTACTTACCTGTGCAACAGTCCTGCATGATGTGCACATGCACCCCAGAACCTAAAGTACAATTTTTAAAAAAGTGAAAGAAGGGAATAAACTCTTGTAAAATACAAGGTTTAATATATGAGAGCAAGGGACACCCCAGAGGCTGCCAGTGTGTGTGGCTTTGTGTTTTTGTGCTACATGAGTCTAGTGTCATCTTCCATTGAGACAGCCCTTCTCCCCCTCCATCAACTGCCAGCTGCCAATGGAGTCTGAGCAAAGCTTCCCCATTTTCTTTTAACCTAAGGGATGCCATAGTTTACTGCATTTGACTGCCACCACTGAAAGCAGTGGACATCTGAAGCAGCCGGATACTGCGAAGATGGAAATCAAGTGAGATACTCGTGCAGAGGGCTGGGCTACCTGGTCAAGGTCATCTGGGTTCTCAGGAGCCAGTCTCTGCCACAGAACCATCAGCAGCAGCCTTCGTGAGGCATCTCAGTCTGGCATTCGGAAAAATCACCTGTCTTGCCAGAGCCCCTTGGTCTTGGTTAGTAAAAGCCGTATGCGATCTAAATCATGCTTTTAATCATGAGAAATCACATTCCTTCTTTTTTGTTTCTAATATACTCAGGTGTGTTTTTTTTCTCAATTTTAATAAGCAAATTGTACCACCATCTTATTCTGAGATGCTCCTTTTTAAAAGCTGTAGATCACATTAATGGAAGTGTTTACTGCTGGGAATATTTTCCATGTATATGATCTGTAACCCTCTTATCTCAACTAGTTGCACATTAGTTCACATCCAGTTCAATTTATAAATTGAGAGGTGCCATTTGTACAAAAATCAATGTGTTATTTATAAGCTTTTTATTCAAATATGTTCACACATCTAAATAATTCAGAAGCCTGTGTGACTTATGGCCCAGAAGGGCCTGAGACTAACACATCCACCTCAGCAAAAGGACATAAAATGTCTCTTATGGTCGGAAAAAAGTGTATTTACTTAGTTTATGAAATGTACTTGAAATGCTGTTATTAGCTGAATTTGTAATTTCCTTTTGAATTTTTGAGTTAATCTTATTGTTTCCCATTTTGTTTTTGCCCTAATGAGACTGCAGTCAAATAATAATCAGCAACTGATTTCTTCTCTTTCGACTGAAAAACAGATACTAAATTATGACAGAGAACTTAGAAAGGAGGGCTCCAAGGGCTTGAAAGAACATGTCTGGGATAATATGATGCTTCTGTGAGTACTGCAATCAGATGGTGGCAATCACTGGAGCGTGCTTTCTTCTCAGTGATGACTAATGTTCTATTAAACAGCAGTAATGCTGGAAGAACTCAACTGTACAAGTGTAATGAAGCCAGTATTCTCCCTGGACAGAGGGGCTACAACTGATTTGACACGTACCATCATAGGGGCTTCAAACCCTACAAACTGCGCTTCTAATTTCTGCTGTGAAGCGCTTGCCAGGGCAGCCGTACTGCAGCAGCACGTGGATGTACTCCTGGCTGGAGGCCTGTCAGGCATAGGCCAGTGCTGTGTTCATGTATGGGCATCTTGGCCCATGACTTTCACCCCATACCAGATCTGAAGCTGCACCAGGACCACATTCCCCTTGCTGCAGGCCAGATGCAGCGCCCTGTGACCGTCTCCCTCCCTGCAGGTCTCGTTCATCCAGGGAGTCATGCACCAGTACCAGGATGGCCACTGGCAGGTCCTCATCAGCAGTGGCCCTCAGCACCAGGGACAGCTCTGTGCAGAGTTTGGGGGCGGGGGGAGGTGCTGGCCAGGAAGAGCTTCTGCTCTTATTTGGCACAGATCCACACTGTTCCTTCTCTTCCCTTGAGGAGTCTACTAAGGGTTTCATTCGTTCCTGGCTGCTCTCTTCCCAGACGCTGTTGGCGAGCTCATTCCCGGTAGACGACATCACCTTGATAGCTTGACTGGCCAGTTATCCAGGTCCAGAGAGCAGATTCAGGAAAGGTGGGTGCCAAGATTACAGTGGATCCCTGAGCACTCCATGCACATGAGAGCTAAGTTCAAATGGCCCAGTTAGAATTCTGGGTCTCACAGTCCACAGTGGGAGTTCCCATGCATCTTCCAGATTGACTGCAGGGCCATGGCCTTGCTCTGAATGAATGTGTGTTTGGATGGCAGTGGCTCTGCACACAGGTGAGGAGGGGCACAGGCATCCACGTGGCTCACACTCTCGCTGGATTCGGGCTGAAGGGAGGACCACGAACCCTCAAGACCTGTTCTGCTTTCGGCCCTCTGCTTCCAAGGTTTCGGGCCTCAGAGGCCCATCGCCTCCTTTTATGCCATCTTTCGGTCCTCCCAAAACAAAACAAGAAACGTTCTACCCGTCACCTCTAGCTTCCTATTTGACTCCCAAATTCTGCGAAGTGATGCTGATCTCCACCCTTTGGACACGAGGCCCTGTTCACTTGGGAGACTCCTGAACACAATCGGAAGGGCCAGAACCCCCGGGCGACGGCCCGGTCCGCTGCTGAACCAGACCCGGTCCTGGAAAGGGACACGTCCTGCGAGCCTCATCCCTGCACGCCCCATTAGGACTGGCCCCATTCTACATCAGAGACCTACGTGCGGAGAGGCACAGGGATGCTGCTGCCTGAACAGCAGGCCTTTCTGACGCGGAGCAGCCCGTCCCCAGGCCAAGTCCCACAGGCCCCTTCCTCCTGTGTGCTCTCGGCTTCCTGAACTTCAGCAGGCCTGGGAAGGCCCCGGTCGCCCTTAGCTGATGCCCAGAGAGTCTCCATCACACAAACGTTGCCATCGAACCGATTGGTCGGTGCGCCTCGGACTGGCCCCATTCTACATCAGAGACCCACGTGAGGAGAGGCATGGGGATGCTGCTGCCTGAACAGCAGGCCCTTCTGACACGGAGCAGCCTGTCCCCAGGCCGAGTCCCACGGGCCCCTTCCTCCTGGGTGCTCTCGGCTTCCCGGACTTTAGCAGGCCTGGAAAGGCCCCAGTCGCCCTTAGCTGATGCCCGGAGAGTCTCCATCACACAAACGTTGCCACCGAACCCATCGGTCGGTGCACCTCGGATCACAGGTCAAGGGCCTGGGCACCAGCAAAGGCGACCGGGGTCCCCAGAAGGCCCCCAGGCAGGAAGGAGCACCACGGGGCATGGCCCCACTCCAAGACAACCTCGGGGACATGGGCACAACGAGACAGGGTCACACACCTCCACGGGGCGGGAGCGCGGTGTCTCGGGGGGCCTGGCCTTGCGTCCACCTGGTCAGGGACCCTCTGGGAACAGGCTCCAGCGGATGCCCCCACGGCCCACCTTCCTCCCTAAGACACATGGAGGAAAGCCTGGGACTTGTTCTTGCTGCTCTCGCAGAACTGCAGGGTGGCCAAGATCTGGCTCTCAATGACATGGATCCAGGCATTCCACTCCTCATACATCATGGCTTCAAAGTGCCACGTTTGGCAAGTGAGGGAACAATGATAAACTTCAAGTTTTCTTGTTCTTCAGCAGCGCCAGACAGGCCATCGGCTTTGAAGTTGATGGTGCTTTTCTTCAGTGCCTTTTTCTGTTGGTGTGAGGGGAGTGGGGCAGGTCAAGCTTGGGGCTGGTGGTGCTGCAGATACTGGAGCTGGAGCATACAAAGTCACCCAGCCCCGTGTCTGAATGGGCTGAGCTGTGTAAACTGTTCACGTCCTCGGATAGACCATTGGTTTTAGAGCTGGAGATGGGTACGCAGGCTGATGTGGCTGGGGCGGCCTCTTCCTGGAGATTTCTGCAGTGGTGGTCAGAAGGTCAGTCTCCTTATCGAGAACATTCTGCATGTAATCATGTCAGCTTGGATGATTGATAGGTCAGCATGCCAGTGTCTCACAGGGTGACGTGTCTTTTTCCACTTTTTGTTCAAAGATTTGCCACTTTGCTTCATCAGCATTCCCTATTTAATCGGGATGGCTTGGCCGCTCCTGACGCTGTCCAGACGACTATCCAATCCTTTCTTCTCTGTCTGGGTCAGTGCCTTTCGGAGAGATAAACAGGTTGAACCAACGCTTGGACTGCTTATGAATGGGCATGGGTGTGTTGGCAGTGGGAGAAACATCAATCTGAAGTTCCTTCTGGCTGGTGCTGGGAGTTGATGGAACAAACCAGATGGCTTGGAGAATTGAGTAGCGACTTTAGCGACTTAGTCCTATGGAAGCTGACAATTTTGTTTTGTTTTGTTTTGTTTTGTTTTTAAGACACGGGGGGTTTCACCATGTTTGCCAGGCTGGTCTCGACAATTATCTTTTAATAAGATACATTTTGAGCTGGGTGTGGTGGCTCACACCTGTAATTGCAGCACTTTGGAAGGCCAAAGTGGGTGGATCATGAGGTCAGGAGTTCGAGACCAGCCTGGCCAAGATGGTGAAACCCCGTCTGCACTAAAAATACAAAAAATTAGCTGGGAGTGGTGGCATGCATCTGTAATCCCAGCTACTTAGGCTGAGGCAAAAAATTGCTTGAACCCAGGAGATGGAGGTTGCAGTGAGCCAAGACTGCACCACTGCACCCCAGCCTGGGCCACAGAGTAAGACTCTGTCTCAAAAAAAAAAAAAAAGTTTCAGTTTCTCAGAAGAAACTGAAATGTCTGAAATAAAGATCCCCAGAGAATACACTGAGGGTCCCCAAATGAAAAGCTAGTTTGGCTTCCAAAACCTCACACTGAGTGCTATCAGCTAACAGAAGTCCTGTTTCCAAATAAAGCCAGGGACCACTGCACACTGGAGGGAAGCCTCCGACAAAAGAGATCAAAACCACAGAAAACAGGAGTTAATAAGTCCAGTCAAAATCAGGAGCAAAACTTTTTTAAAAATCTAAAAACACGCTATAAAATTCAATACAAATAGTGGAGAACAAAGTCACAGAATTTCCCAGAAGTAGAATAAAAAGATAGACTGAAAAAAACAGAAGGGGAAAAATTAAAAACCAATGTAGGAATACCGGTCTAAGGCAGCCTAGGTCTGAACAACAAGACTATCAGGAAGAAAGTAACAGAAAATAAAATTCTCAAGAGATCATCTGCAGACTTACTAGCCTTTAAAAAATGAAAAGATCCCCACCAAGCTGTTATGAAGTTTCTGAATCTCAGAGAGAGAGAAGCTCCTAAAAATCTTCCACAGATACATAACACCTGGCTGTAAATAATGTATCCCACAATGGCAATAGATTAAAGAACAACACTAATGAGAGCACAGTTGTAAAATATCTTCAGAACCATACAGTTTAGATTCAACCTAGAGGTTTACTCTCTATCGAGGAGGAGGGGTTTTAAGACTGGCCAGATCTCTAAACATCTCCACCTAGGAAAATGTGTTCAAGTGCGAGAGAGGATAACAGGACAGAAGGAAACAGAATCGGGACTCAGGTGATCCCACACAAGACGGTAGTTATGTGCGATCACAAAAGACTTTAAGGAGATGGCACAGAAAAGCACTCTATTAAACTAGGATGACAAAAGGCCAAGGTTGCCCCCCCTTCCAAAAAAAGGAACAGATGTGTTTTAGCAGATGAAAAATATCTTTGAAAGGCATGTGATAAATGCTACAACACTTGGAGGTGGAAATAGCTGTTAGAAAACAGGCAAAGAAAGTCAGAAAATTAGCTTCATGCTAAAAATAATGGATGTGAAAGCGGACCACCCAGAGGCCTTACTGCGTTTGGCTGGATAAACTAACATAGGCTGGGAAGAAAGAGAAGATCCCAGAGAAGGGCAGAAGTGCTCAGATTTCAGACAAAGAATGAAGGATATGTAATGCAGAGGCACAATGAAAACACTGTATGATTTAGCAGTGAATATTTGCATAGTCATAACCACGTAGGTATTACTGATTTAATTAAAACATGCTACAATTGGAAGAAACAGAAAAATAAGGTCATGGTGTAGCGAGGAAGGTATGCTTTCACCTGCTATGAAAGAAAGTAGACACTGCTGACAATTAACTTAGTGATTCTGTTTTTGTTGTTTCACTAAAAATAAGATTAAATACTTAAAGCAGATCCTTATACCACAACCAGACTATTGAAATTAACAGGTGTACACACTAAGCTAAAGACTATTCTGTATAAATTTGGTACTTAGGGAAATAGAAGAGATTTAGAAAATCCACGATAGGAGGTCCATGCACTGGGTCCCCATTATAATTTAAAGGAATCGAGAGAGACATACTTTTATGTCAGACTGTCAGTTTCTTAGCTTTTTGACTGTTTACTTACATGGTTTGTACGGTTGCTTTCTCTTTTTTCTTGTGCTATGAAAAAAAAAAAAAAACTGGTCACTTTTGATACAAATACCAGAATATAAAAGTAGTTGTTACTGTCTTACTGATTATTCTTATGTAAAATGAGACAAAGTTCCATTTTAAAAAATTATTTTCAACAATTTATAATTTAAATTATCTGGCATGATAAATCTCAAAGTAAGATCTAAGAAGTTTTTTTGTTTTTTTACCTAGTTTACTTTTTGTTTCTATTACGTACAAATGAAAGAATACTCATGTACAAAAGAAAAGGGCAATAAAATGAAAGCAGATGAAAAATGTAGATAATAAAATAGTTTAACTTGCATGTATGAGCCATGATCCATTAGTATTCTCCCGTCCTGCATTTACACATAGGTTGCTTTAATTACCAGACCCTAAGAGCTAACAGTGCTAATAACTGCTTCTGGCCAGGCACCTATCTCTAGATGCACCAGAATCCCTGTAAGCATCTTGAACCACCCTTAGTAGTCATCGACTAATATGTCACCAAAAACAAAACAAAAAAAAGGGTCTTGACACAACTGGAAAGTGACTATCTTAAATTTGAATTTTAAAATGAATATACAAATCTAATTGGACATGGCCATGTCTGCAGCACAAATAATCTTTTCTTTCTAAAAAAAAAAAAAAAAAGGGCTAGAATAGTAAAAGCTCCAAGAGGGACTTGGGCCATGCCTTGTTTCCTACACTGCTTCCACCTTTGATGCTGGAAGGGCCTTGTAGGCAAACATTCCTACCACTGAAGAATGAGGGACATGCAATAGCTTTTCTTTTACCATTTCCATGCTCTCTAGGTGTGAGAAGCCCATGGCTCTGGAAGGAACTGGGAAATACAATTCTGATACAGATTGGATATGTTCTCCCTCCAAATCTCATGTTAAAATGTGACCCTTAATGTTGGAGACAGGGTGTAGTGGGAGGTGTTTGGGTAATGGCGGTAGATTCCTTATGAGTGGCTTGGTCCTGTCCCCATGGTAATAAGCAAATTCTCAATCTGGGGGTTTAAGAGTGTCGTAGCTTCCCCCACCCCTCTCTACTTCCTCTTTCCATGTGTGGAACCACCTGCTTCCCCTGTGCCTTTCATCATGATTGTAAGCGCTGACGCCTTCACCAGAAGCAGATGTTGAAGCCATGTTTGTACAGCGTAAAGATCTGTGAGCCAATTAAACCTCATTTTGTTGTAAATTACCCAGCCTTAGGTATCTCTATATTAATGCAAAAATGAACGCAAATTCTAACCAGAAATAGTTGACTCAAGACAGGCAAAGTCTACTCAAACTAGAAAAAGGTTAATGAACTCCCATATTTTACTATGCTACATTACTTCGCATATTATTATAGGACCCTCACTAGTATGCCTGCTGTTTAAATCAACTGAAAAACCTGGCTATGTATGGCTTTCTAGCAAGTAAGTGAGGATTTAACATAACATTGAGGAAAATAAGCAGGAGTAGGGCATGTTTGAATTTACATTACATCAAATGAGAAGATTAATAACTTAAAAGTTTTGAGTAGCATAAACTTGGATGTGATAAACGCACGTGGTCTGAGGACTGTGTAAGAGGAAGCCAAAATCACAGATTCAATCCCCAATGATGAACAACTGTTTTTTCATTTGTTTAAATGAAAACCAAGCTGAAGCCTAAGTTCTGTCATTCATCTT
The DNA here is from genome assembly GCA_963573385.1 of Cacajao melanocephalus. NCBI lineage: Eukaryota > Metazoa > Chordata > Mammalia > Primates > Pitheciidae > Cacajao > Cacajao melanocephalus. The sequence continues at coordinate 7,327 of CAUYLG010051850.1, read as the reverse complement.
TAAAATGTACTCTTTGAAGCAAGGGAAAAGGGACAAAGGATGATAAACCTGTGACCCCTCCATCACATGACAAATTGTAAACATGACAAATTGTGTTGATAAAAGATGGCAAAATGTATCAACAAAAGGTTTACATGTTGTCACTAACATCGTAACAAAGGAAAGTGTATCACGTTAAGACAAGTGAATATGTGAAAAGTTGAAAATTTTAAACCAGTATGAGTTTTTCTAAATACTTTATAGTATACCTGATCAAACAAGAGTTTTCACTCTTTTTCTGGGCAGAAAAAACAGTGTTGTCTGTTGTCTCACCATGTGTTGGAGACTTCCTAAGGGGTATTGTGCTTGCCTCTGGTTGGTCAGAAGTGTTGTACTCAAAGCTGTATCTATAGAGGGAGACAATAAAAAAAGATGTGATCATTTATGAAAGTGTATCAACTCGTTTATTCAACTGCTGCATTTAGGCTATTTCACTACCTCTACTTTTATCTGTTGAAATGAATGTGTAGACATAAGATAGAGCCAGGCAAGATGGCACACACTTGTAGTCCCAGCTACTCAGGAGGCTAAGATGGGAAAATCCCTTGAACCCAGGTCAGGAATTTGAGGCCACCATGAGTAACATAACGAGACCCTCCTTTATTTAAAAACAAAACAAAAAGATAAATGTTGGCTTTGAGTCATACAAAATCAGCTTTGCATAAAATCAAGATGGCAGTACATTTTAAAAGGTCTATTTTATAGGCAAAATATTCTGGAATTTAAAATTTTTTTAAAAATTCAGCATATCTGTTACTTCATGTCATTCTGAGGACACAGAACCTGAGTTCTGTTAAGTAGCTGTCTTCCATAGTGATGTGAGATCTCTGAGTCTTTTATTTCTTCATTAGTAATACATAGGGAGAACAAACATACACAGGCTGCATTTGTATTGGAAAGGGCCAAATGAGACATATGTAAGCTGTGTTGTAGTCCTAAAGAATGACAATAGGCTGAGCAAGGTGGCGCATGCCTATAATCCTAGTACTTTGGGAGGCTGAGGCGGGTGATCACGAGGTCAGGAGTTCAAGACTAGCCTGGCCAAGATGGTGAAACCCCGTCTCTACTAAAAATACAAAAATTAGCTGGGTGTGGTGGCGGGCACCTGTAATCCCAGCTACTCGGGAGGTTGAGGCAGAGAATTGCTTAAACCCAGGAGGCGGAGGTTGCAGTGAGCCGAGATCATGTCATTGCACTTCAGCCTGAACAAAAGAGCAAGACTTCATCTCAAAAATAAATAAAAAAATAAAGAGCCCCTTTTGGACTCTCATTCATCACTACTCATTTACTAACTGATGTGTAAAATTAGAGGCTTTCCTTAAACCACCAAGTAGAGTATCTTACACAAGTATTTACACGCTTTGTGTATAAAGGTATAATCTATTCACATATTTTTTTATTCTGAAGCAATCCTTATATCTTAATAGTACTTCCAAGTTACAAAGTGACACTCTTCCTGAGTCTTAATTATCCTACCTCTTAAAAAATTAAGAGCCCCACCAAAGTTTAAATAGAAAAGCTAGAGCTGTAAGACATTTCCTCTACAGCGATGAAATCTCTGGCATTTAAATGAAACCAGTGAGCCAACTGGATTTAATATCTTTATGATACAACGTTTTCTATTTTGAAAATTTTAGTTTTTATTCAAGAACCATATTGTTAGCCAGAATTATTTTTACTTAGATTCATCTCTGCAGAATTTTAGAGGCAAACCAACAGTTTTCTCTTTTCTACTCCCTCCCATCCCCCTGCCTCTGTAGAGACCAAAAAACTCCAACTTTCTTATCTTTGAAAAAGATGCTACTGTCAGGAGGGGGAAGGACAAAGGGGGAGCCATTGCAACCAACACTGTTACACAGGCAAGGTCTGGCATTTTAACCTTCAATCTTTACATTGCACATGTAATAGTCTACATTTACGTTACACGTCTTTTCGAAAGTTTTGACCACCAACCATCCCCACCTGTCTTTCAGAACAAGGAGGTAAATAAAGTCTGTTAAGTCCACCAGATGAAGTCTGGAGACACATTTTGTGTTAAAGTAAGAATTTTAAAGTAATCAGAGTCTCATGGGTAAACTCCTTTGGGGGAAAACCCCCAAACACCCACCCATTTTTCTGCAGCCCTGGCCGTGACATTTCACGCCTTTCGCAATTAAAGTACCCCCTCCGTTTTCTTTCCTTCTGTGTTCAAATTGCAGTTAGAAGAAACTAAGCAGTTTCTATCAAGGTGACTTAAAGCACCCCATATTAAGAATACCATATAGTCTCTCCCATGGCAACCTCCATTCTGATTTTAAATAAATCCCCAAATATTTGAGTATGAATTGTCCTGACATTTAGCTACTTTAACAAAGGAAGCAATTAGGCACTTACCTGGTTTCTTAGGTAGCATCTAGGTAGGTACGAAGACAGAACAAGATGGGTGGTGGAAAGGTGGGATATTTGAGTTTTTATTGAGAAAAGGGAGAATATTCCAAAGAAGCCTCAACAAAGTCCCACAGGATAATAAATAGAGCTACAGAGAAGAAGAGCCATAAATAAATGGTCCCATGCCAGCCTGGGAGAATGAGATGAGGGACAAGAACTGGGCGTTTGGGAGGGGAGGAGAACAGAAACTGACTGGACTCTGTGGAGAAAGACTAAGGGGTAGGAAGGCAAGGAAGAGCCAGCCTTTGTTCCTGGCCAGCTCTGGGAAAGCTGACTATGGGCAGAAAGGAGCGCTGAGTGGGGGATGCCTCCCAGGGGACCTTGGGGACATCAGCAGCCAGAGGTGTGCTAAGGGTACCCGTCACCTCATCTTTAGACACCTTCCAGTCACAGATGTGGCACACGTGGAGGTCCTCACCAACTTCAAAAGTCACCTCAGCAGGCTCTACAGTGGGAGCCACTGGCGGTTCTGCCATCGTGTCCCCAGCTGCTGCCTCATAGATCTCAGATTCACAGGGACACACCGACCCCTGGTGCTGTTCCAACTCCGGGCTGGCCCTGGGGCACATACAACAGGTCAGCATGTTCCCCATGGGGCACCTCTACTCCTGTGTGCCACTGCCTGTGCCTCTGCTGACAGCTTTGGCCACACACTCCTGCTGCCCTAAACTGAGGCTATGCTGCAGTTGCAGAGACCGTCTTGCTGCTGCTGCTGCTCATCTGCCCACACCGCACCCTGCTGCCTCCCCCAAGTTGACTTGTTTGGGAGGGTGAAGACCAGCTGACTTAATAGGTTATGAACTCAACAAGCACTGAAAGACGTGACAACTGCCCGAATAGAGTACAGACGGAGCTCCTCCTCTGGCAGTCACCTATGGACTGAAGCCCACTGGCCCAGGTGGGAGCTGAGGCATGTGGCTCACAATGCCCCACCTTGGCTGCCTCACTTCCCCCCACATCTCAGAATACCCCTGCCTAGTCTGCTCTCCTGGCAGAAGGGGAAGCAGGCACGTCTTAAGAGGTGGCTGCACAGAGTGTGTAAGCATGTGAAGGAGGAACTGTCAAACACGTATTAAAACCATCAGATCTCAGCCAGGCACAGTGGCTCACGCTTATAATCCTAGCACTTTTGGAGGCCAAGGTGGGTGGATCACCTGAGGTCAGGAGTTCGAGACCAGCCTGGCCAACATGGTGAAACCCCATCTCTACTAAAAATACAAAAATTAGCTGGGTGTGGTTGCACGTGCCTGTAATCCCAGCTACTCAGGAGACTGAGGCAGGTGAACTGCTGGAACCCAGGAAGCAGAGGGTGCAGTGAGCCAAGATTGTGTCACTCCACTCCAGCCTGGGCAGCAGAGTGAGAATCTGTCCCAAAAACAAAACACACGACTCCATGAGATCTCATGAGAACTGAGTATCACAAGAACAGCATGAAGAAAACTGCCCCCATAATCCAATCATCTCCCACCAGGCCCCTCCCTCGACACATGGGGATTATGGGGATCACAATTCAAGATGAGATTTGGGTGGGGACATGGCCAAACTATATCAGAAAGTAAAGGCAGAAGTCAAGCTTGGAGGGGAAGTGACATTGTAGATTAGTATATTTTTAAAAGAACTGTTTGAGACAGATTCTTGCTCTGTTGCCCAGGCAGTGGCACAATCTTGGCTCACTGGAACCATCGCCTCCTGGGTTCAAGTGATTCTCATTCAAGTGCCTCAGCCTCCCAAGTAGCTGTGATTACAGGAGCCCACCCCCATGCTTAGCTAATTTTTGTATCTTTAGTAGAGACAGTATTTCACCATGTTGGCCAGGCTGATCTTGAACTCCTGACCTCAAGTCATCCACCTGCCTTGGCCTCCCAAAGTGCTGGGATTACAGGCGTGAGGCACCGCTCCTGGCCAGAACATTTTTTTGATGTGGATTTTAACATGCCTCCCCTTCATTCAACGTTAAGTCCCTTCCCCATGCCAGGCACTGTACGTGTGTAACAGTCCCAACTCTAAATGAATGTAGGCAGATACAGAAAGGCGTAAGGAGTTGTTTTCTGAGACCATACTGCTAGACAGTGTATTAACCTGGGATACAAACCCACCTCTATTTGACCCCAAATTTGATATTGGTGTGCTTTTTATTCTGAAAATTGGAGTCATTGAACTATATAAAGATGAGGAATGTCTGTCAGATGTGTAGTGGTCTGTATGGTAAGAACTGAAGGAAGTAGCAAGACCAATTAAGAAACTTTGGTCTAAAGGAAGAGTAATGCTGAAGGCAGTGGGAGTGACAAGAGTGGAGGAAAAAGTTTTGTGATCATTTGGGAGACAAAATAGGAAGTGCTTGGTCGTGAGATATGAAAGAAGCAGGGAAGCAGAGGGAAAACAGATGCTCAGGCTCTGCTGGGGAAGACTGGGTATGTAGCAGTGCCTTCCTCCTGGCACAGAACGTAGGAAGAAATAGGTAAGGAGGAAAAGATAGTTTTTTTTACTCTCCGTGTCACATTAAAATGTAATTCTCTGGTCAAAAGTTGAATATAAATCTCTGTAGGCTACGTCCATTTGTGGCATCCCAACATGTGTTTTCAAAAACAACACACATACTAAATCAAACTATTAAGAGTAACTGGAGAAATTTTCTAAAATTTACATGTTAAGAATATCACCGTTTTTTATTTATTACTTTCATGGAGTAACTTTGAATCTATGATTATAGCAAGTGAGGGATCTTGTATAAAATAAAGCTAATACATGCAGCAAAACATTTAAAATTCTATTGTCCTCAGAATAGAGAAAGCAACTGAAGCCATGGGCATGGAAGTGATTGCCTTGAGACGTTGTGTATAGTAAGGAGAAGTGAGAATAGAGTGATTTACACGGCATTAAAGTGAAGCTTGCAGAAGTGAGCAGCAGGAGTCAGGGGACCTGCGTATGAATCAGGAATGGCTGCTCCTGTGAGTCACTAGAAAGGAGTAGATGTCTGCTTTTTCATTTCTGTAAGAGTAGCACCTAGCACAGGGCCTGGTCAATAGATACTCCGTATGTATTATCTCAACACAGAGTCAAATGTTACCAGGAGTGCAGGAAAGTTACAAATCGGCGATGGCAACTTAGTGATTGGGCTTGTGTGCATGTGAGTGAGTGAGCTGGATGTCAGGATAAATTAGTGAACTGCAGGTGAGAAAACAATGACACAAACTGAGGGCTTCTCTGCCCAGGATTTGGCTGAGAAGAGAGAGGTGGCAGTAGTAAAGGAAGACTCGTGGTAAAGAAAGCCTTTCATTCCAAGATTCAACAAAAAGGGTGAGTGTACTTCTATGTTAAAGGAAAAGAGCCAACACAGAAAACACATTTTTGAGGTTAGAAGGAAGAACGAATGCACAAGGGCCCCCAAAGGCACAGGTGCATACAATCCGGATTAGGAACAGATTAGCTCTGGACTCCTACAAAAGCAAGAAGGGAGAACGGACCATGTGATATTCCTGGTCTCTAGAGATTTCTGGTAGAAGAAAGGTTAAGGAAGAGATCTTTTGATGATCTTTATTTTAACAGACTTTTCAAAAACCTATTGTGGGAAAAAGGGTACTATGTATAGAGAAGTCTACACTTCTTGATACACCTCACCAACAAAAAAAAAAGCTTGAAACACGAAACTAAACCCAAATAAGTTCGTCCCTAAAGGTGGGTAACACCACCACGCCCGGCTAATTTTTTTGCGTTTTTAGTAGAGAGGGGGTTTCACCATGTTGGCCAGGTAGGTCTCGAACTTCTGACCTCAGGTGATCATCTACCTGCCTCGGCCTCCTAAAGTGCTGGAATTACAGGTATGAGCCACCACGCCTGGCCAAAGCTCTTCGTTTCTATGTGCACACCCAGTAGAAATGCCTAATGTAGATGATGGGTTGATGGGTGCAGCAAACCACCATGGCACATGTATACCTGTGTAACAAACCTGGACATGTATCCCAGAACTTAAAATATAATAAAAATTCCAATCATGTTTAATTCATATTAAAATCATTGGTTTTAACATGGATACCTTTATTGAATCACATCATCTTAAATTTAGTGTTAGGAATAAATGATATATTGTATTTATAGAGAACATTCAGAAAGTTTCAATACCTACTTTCAGTTTATTCTTTCCAAGTGACTTTCAGACCTCTAGAAATGGATCATTATAAATCAGAGTCTAACTTCAGAAAAGAACATGTTATCTTAGCATTTCTCAAATTACAGACCCATCTCAATGTTGATTGCTGTTGGCAGTAACTGTTCAGGACGCTACCCAGATTACAACATGTTTTCTAAAGTCTTGCCATTTTATTTCGTATCAGACCATTTCAAATTGTAAACCTAATATATAATCAAACAATTATGTTGTTTCCAAATATACCTTTTCTTGTATGTTTGAATTTAATCCCCACCTCTACAATACCACTTTATTTATGAGTATAAGAAACAAAACAAGGCCAAGCAAGGCGGCTCACGCCTACAATCCCAGCACTTTGGGAGGTCGAGGCGGGCGGATCACTTGAGGTTACGAGTTCAAGACAAGCCTGGACAACATGTTGAAACCCTGTCTCTACTAAAAATACAAAAATTAGCCAGGCATGGTGGCGCATGCCTGTAGTCCCAGATACTTGGGAGGCTGAGGCAGGAGAATCGCTTGAACCCAGAAAGCAGAGGCTGCAGTGAGGCAAGATCACGCCATTGCACTCCAGCCTGGGCAACAGAGCAAGACACCATCTCAAAAGAACAAAAAAAGAAAAACAAAACCAAAAAAACCCACATTGTTTCCTGAGTCTAATTTAGGATAGTTTTAGTAGAGAAAAAAGTCTGCTTTCAAGAAAAACATAAAAACATA
>CAUYLG010051849.1:0-19078 GCA_963573385.1 Cacajao melanocephalus | reverse complement strand
CACATGGCAGCTGAAGTTCAGAGGAAGATTAGCGTTTCCTCTGGTACTTTTCCTTAAAAAGATGGTGAAATTACTCTCCTGCAAAACCCAACAAATGTCTTCTTATGGCTCATTGACTTTATCTGAGATATATACTCATCCCTGAATCAAAATCTGCATTCAAGATCTTTCACTCTTTCTTTCTTCTTTTCTCTCTTTTTCTTTCTTTCAAAAAAAGAAAAAAAAAAAGAATGTCTTCAAGTCTGTTACTCAGGAGTAATTTAGTGCCTGGTTTAAATATGCATCCCTTTGAGCCTAAGGCTCCATAGGCTAAGAATGAATTCAAAGGAATTTGGCAGAGGAATATCTGGGTGCTACTGGTGAAAGAAATGGGGATTCGATGCTGAGAAGGAGACCAATAAATGTCTGTTACAAGTCATTTGTATAAGACAATTTTACAACACTCCTTATGAAAAATGATCACTGATTTGTTTTTAATTTCCTGTAAGCTTACAGTTTTACTTCATAAAATAAATGCAGAGGAAGAATATGGTTCCAGGATAGGTGCTATAAAGGACTGATTAATATGCAAACAAGAGACGTAAGCATCACCTGCAAATCAGGTCTTATTTCCAGAAAACTATGCGTAAATGGACTTTTTGCATAAGAAAATATACTAAGCCTTTGAACTGGGGCTAAGGATTGAGTTATGGTTATTTTTCCACTGACTCTAGAAATAAAGAGTCTCATTTCCTTTGGTTTAATTTCCTGACAATAGAATACAGGCAGTCTTCAACTTAATAACTGATTATGATTCAAACATTTATTTGGTGTTTCAGAATTTGAAATAAACATGTACATATTGGTTCTGTACTGTTTACCAATGAGAAAACTGAGGTGCAGAAAACTCAATGAATTTGACCAGGGCCACGCAGCTAGTAAGTGACAGAAATGGTATTTACACCTGTTCAGTCTGTGTTCTTAAGTGCTGCATACAATGAATGTCCTTCAAAGTTGGGCCTTTTTTTTATTCCTGAAAAAATATTGTGATACTTGATAACTTATGTTTCTAGACTTGCCCCCTGTGGCCTATTTATCTTTTCACAATGCTGAGCATATTATTCAGAGAGTTAAAACTAACCCTCTTAGTTTTAACTAGGAGGTTAGATTAGGTTCCCCTCTTGTCCCTGTCTTAAGTACTTGTTGATATTCGGCACCCACCCACTGGATATTCTCATTCTATTTTCAGCGTGTGAAGATTCCAAAATAATCAGGAGACAATACCCCTCTGACCCCTATACAAAGATAGCAGACACTCTGCTCACTGACTGTAGTGTCAACATGTGACACAAACTTGGCCTATCAGATGTGAGTTTTACATCTTGATGCATATAAGGTATTCATTCACAGGTTATTCACAGTAGTGGTAACCAAATGGAGAGTCCAGCAGCATTGCTGAAAATTACTATGATGATGCCAGGGGCAGCATCTTAAATATTCATTGCTGTAGTATCACCTTTATAATCAACTAGCCAACCCCTCATCCAGACCTAATTCTCTAGTCCACTGTGCAAGTCTAGGAGTCTCTCTAAATGCTGAAATTGCTTTTCTGCAAAAGCTATTTACCATTACTTTCTAACTATGATTGGCAGAGCCACTTTTCTACTTTGTTCTTAAACTTTTGTTTAGTCAGTAAACTTTATAAGAAAATACAAAGTGAGCATAGGTACAAAGGTAGAACTTTATGTATATGAAGAGACAAAATATAATTAATCTATATTTTAGAGATGAGTAGGCTTAAATGATACAGAGCTTTTTATCACAGGAGATGGGACGGGGCCACTGGTCTCCCCCTGGCATAAGAATAACTGGAGAGGTGGGAAAGAAGAAAGAACTTAGCACTGTCTTGATGTGACCCCCTTGTAATCAACTGTTTTGGCTGACAAGGGGATCTAAGAGTATCGAAGAAATAAATGAGTTGTCTTCTGCAAATCATTGGAGAGGAGCAATAAAATAAGGGGAAAGATAGGAAGTGCCCTTAGTTAGGACTATTATTCCTATGTGACCTTTCCAGTATAAGGGACAATTTACTTTATGTATAAATTAAGACCCACCTGTATAAAATGGACAGCAAGGCATGAGATAAAATAGAAGTATACTGACGGAAGAATTACAAGACACCATTCTAGACCCAGGGCTGGTGTCAATAAGTTTGTGATTTTATGGAAAAACATCTCAAGAGTTTCTAATGTTTTGTTTGTAAAACAAGGATTAGAGATGTCTAAATATTTGTTCTTCTCCAATTATTACCATAGAAAACCCAGAAGGGCAGAATTCTGGGAGTTAATTTTAGTCTAGAGTGGCTTTCTGATTTAATTTTACTTGCTTCTTAAGCCCAACTAGGAGCTTACAAATGAAAGATGGCTAGTCAGTGCCACATTTCTCAGGGACTTGGGGACATTGCCCAGCTCTCTTTTAGACTTTGAAAATGAGGTGTGTTGTTTAAAGGAGGAAAAAAAATGTGCCAAGTGGAATTTTCCCTTCAACTGCATCTAGTAATTGTAGCAAGTCTTCTCTCTACCTTTCTCAAAACAAAACAAATGAATTGAAAACAGTAAAAGGCTGTCAAGGTGGTTACCTTGTTAAAATCAGAACTTGTTGTGAAGTCTTTGTTGTCAACTTGTTGTTGGTGGCTTTGTTGTCAGCTTCTGAGTTTCAACTCCCCATTCTAGTGTCACTACATCCTACATAGTGTTTTAACCTATTAGACTCTTCCCAGAAATCAACAAGTTTTGTTGAGCTTTTATTTTATTTCAGATGTTACACATTTATCTTAGACTATTGCAATATATCTGAGTTTTTAGAAAAAGAGGGAAGGTACCTAATAAATGTTGTTGAATTGATTTATATGTAAGTTACTGACTGAATTTGGAGAAACCATTTAATATTAATTTTTACAGCATTAGAAACAGATCAATTAATTTTTAACTCAGAACATATGATAGGGAATACCAGCTTAATGTACTCTGAGAGTTTCTTAAATTTCACTCTCCAGCTATCATTTATATATGGTTCTTAGCCTTAGGAACAGTATGTATCGGAATTTATATCCTAAGAAATATTTACATTGTGATTGATTCTACTGTTACTGGTGAAATCCTTATTTACCCATTCATTTTCTCCAGAATGGGTGAATAAAATTATCTGTCCATTTTTCTATGTGGGTGGAAAGAAAATCGCTAAAAATTACTGGTGAAATGCTCATTTACTCATTCATTTTTTCCAGAATGGGCAAATAAAATTATCAGTTGACTTTTCTCTATGGTAAGAAAAGTCACTAAAAATACCGGTGGGAAAGAATTAAATGATTCAACATTTTCCACATCAGGAGATCTTCCACAAAATATTAAATTGTCCCATGTATATATTTTAGAATATTTCTTTTATAGTAACCTCCATTAGTATATAAACTTACTGTTTTGTTCACTGCTGTATCAGGCATATAGAAAAGTCTTTAATACAAATCTGAGTAATTTGAGTGAATACTTCTCCTATATAATTTGTTATATTTCCTGTTTTATTGAGGTGATGGTTTCTTTCATCATGAGTTTTACTTCAGTAACACTGCTGTATATGAAACGTTGTTTCTGTAAAAGTCATCAGTGTTTTAGATTTGTTAGGAAAAAAAGGCATAAGCTATTGCCGTGGAATGACTATTTATAATAGGAAAAGGTGAAACAGTTCCGATCTTGAAGATGAGGTACATGAAATATACATCAAATAAATGATACAATAACTTACTCTGGGAATATAAGGATATTATTAAAAGTTTCCTTGAATACTATTTAGTCAAATTTTTTATGGCATTATGTAGAAACCTAGCAGAGTTTTGAAGTTCACCTGTGAATTGTGGTTGAGAGCTAGAAAAGAACTTGTGTTAAATGAGAATGATAAAACATCGGACCTATTTTCTTCCTATTCCTTCATTTATCTCAAAGATGGCTGACACCCTTACAGTGAGAAAAACCATGGATTTTGAGTGGCTCTACAAGGAATCTACTTTATAAGAGACTGACATCAATAAATTCAACATTATGCTGTCATCTCTTAAGAAAATCGTTGAACTGTGGATTTAAATTAGTATTTCACAGTTGAAATACTATTAGGTATGGACCTTGGCATGGACTATGATAGATTTATGATATCGATAGAACAAGGCATCTCTTAATAAGTCATTCAAATCTTTGGAACTTGAAAGGTGATACCATTTCAGTAAGTAAAATGGAAAATTAGATTTATGACTTTATAGTCCCCCAGTTCTGGGGTCTACTTGAGTCTTTATGAGTGATTTTGAACTATAGTTGAATTGAGATCATATTAAATGTTTATAATGAGACAATTAACATATATACCAAAAATTTCCTAATGCAGAAAAATCAGAAGAAAAAGCTACAATGGGTAGTTTCAAGGTCACCTTTTAAAAAATTCTGACACTTATTTAATTTTAATTAATTGTTGGGCATCAAAATCAGATATAAACAGAAAACATTTAACACTCTAATGTTTTTATGTGTCCACATATGTCACCTGAACTTAGAAGGAAAATAAAATACTAAGTCAGTTGATATGCATGGTGTTCACTGGGCAGTTTTCAGTAATTCTCATGGGGCCCCATGAGACAGTAGCACATGCCAGCTCTGTGATTCTTAGCAAGGACCTTACTTAACCAAAGTTTATTAATTGTGGGTTTTTGTGCTTACGTATCCAAAATGGCTAGAGCAATTTGGAATATGTAGGCTTGCAAGTGTTTATCATTACACACACACACACACACGCACACACACATACACACACACACACCACTGTTTCTTTGAGGGGTAGACCTGACTCTGTGTTGTCATAAGTTGTTCACCTTCACTACTCCTTTTTCTCGGTCATCTTGCTCTTCCTTTCTACTCAGTTCAATGAAGATAGACTTCCTGCCTGAACTGGTTACTTCAACGGTTGCATTGATAGTTCCAGTTTAAAAGTGTATTTGTCTGTGTATCTGTCTTCATTGGCTACCTTTCCTTTCTTCTGTGTGTACAATATACAAAAATTTTAATAACTTGAAAGAAACAATTTTTATACTCAGGAAAATGTAAGTCCTGTTTTAAGTCCATTAGAATTGAAACAATAGAAGAAGGACCAAAACAAACAAAACAACTCTCTTACATGTTAACTGTTTCCACAAAAGAGAAACTTTAAAATAGTCTAGTTATTTAATACTTTCTGTATTATAAACAAAACAATCTCTTCCATGTATACTATTTAAACATAAAATATTTTTTTAAATGTTTAATAGATACTTTCTGTATGCAAATACAACCACCTCTTATATATTAGTTGTTTCCACATCATAAAAATGTTTAAATGTTTATTTATTTAATAGCTATGTTCTGTATTATAAGTGGTTTTATATTTTCTATAAACATACTTAATGCTGAGCTTATGACACAGTCTTTCAAAATTCAATTTCATTTCCACGAGTATTAAGGTTTCTTTTGGGTCAAAGTGTAAGTTGTCTTCCTTCATTCATTGATTCATTATAGTAAGATTTGTTTACCGAGGGTCTTTTTCCTGATAGGTACTGTTCCAGGATCTGAAGGAACACTAATGAATGAAACATAGTCCTTGCCTTCATGGAGTTAATGTGTAGGTAGGTTGATAGACACAACACAAACCAATGAAAATAAGTAAACAGTGGATTACAGTATCTGCCATAATTAAGTTGAGACAGGGCAACAGAACAGAGAATAACAATTTGTAGAGGGAAGGCTGTTTTCGTCAAGGTACTTAATGAGGTCTGTGCCAAGGAAAAATATTCGAGCTGAGATCCAAACTATGGGAGCAAAGCACTCAAATTCTGGGCTGAGTAAAGGACAACAGCAAAGTCTCTCAGGCAGGGATATGTTGGAGCAGGACTGAAAGAATCACTATTGACGGGAGGCTAACTGTGATGAAATCAGAGAGACAGAAGCCAGCTCCTGTAAGGACTTATCAACGACCACAAGCAGTTTGGATTTTATCGGAATCACAGTGGAAAATCACTGGAAGGCTTCCCATTTATCCTTATATCACCTAGGTGATATCAGTCTTCCATTTCAGGAAGAAAAGGGAGAGGAGGAATAACTAAAAAGAGCAACATGACTATTCAAGGATGTGCTGATTATCTCAGATTTTTTTAAAGACATAAAATAATGACAAAATAAATAAAATTAGTTAGAATTCTCAAGCTAATATCCAAAGGCTAAAGGCCAAAATAAGTTGAGATTTGTAAAATTGCTTAAAAGGCCTTTTCATGTCTTATTTAGAACACGTTAAACAAGGAGAACTCTTATTTCTTCTTTAGTTCTCACTGTGTATTTCTGTCTTAGTTGAGGGTGCTATAATAAAGTTCTATAGACTCCGTGACTTATAAACAACAGAAATTTATTTCTCACAGTTCTGGAGGCTGCAGCCTTGAAGTGGAGGTTTTAGCATGGTTTCTGGTGAGGGCCCTCTTCTAGGCTGCAGACGGCTGTCTTCTTGCTTCATCCTTATGTGGGGGAAAGGGGGAGGGAGCTCTCGGGGGCTCCTTTTGTGAGGATGCTAAACCCATTCAGGAGGGCTCTGCCTGCATGGCTTAATCACCTCTCAAATGTCCCACCTCCTGATACCATCACAGTTCAGAGTTAGGAATTCAATATGTGAATTTTCATGAGACAAAAAATTTCAGGATATAGCATTACATACCTGGTCCCCCATATGGGAGCAAAGCACCCACATTCTGGGCTGAGTAATCATTCACACATGCAAAGTATATCATTCACACATACAAAATAAATTAATTACATCCCCACTGCCCTAAAAGTTTTAACTCATTCCAGCATCAACACTAAAGTTTCATCTAAACATCATTTGATCGGATGTGGAGATAACTCAAGGTACGATTCATCCCCAAGCCAACGGCTATCTAGTGTGAATCTGAAATGAAACATGTTATGTTTCCAAAATACAAGCATAGAAGGCAGGCACAAGATAGACACTTCCTGTCCAAAAGGGAGAGATAGAAAAAAAGATGTAATGGATTCTAACTCTAGACCGCAAGACAAATTTCATGAGATCTTAATGCTCAGGAATAATCCTCTTGATTTGATGCTCTGCCTTCTAGGCCCACTGAGGTGAAAATGTCACTCACATGGCTTGATAGGAAGGCCCCCCAGTGGCTCTTTGCCTAGGTCCCACAGCTTTCCTGGGCTGACGTCCCACACCTGTGGCTGTGCCAGGTGGCCACATCCTTTGAAAGCTGGGTGGAGGCAGCCATGCCCCAAAAGCTCTGCTGGGCACAGCTCGTGTTGCCTACGTACTTCAAATAAAAGAGTTCCCACACTTCCCCCTCCTGTGCTTTCATAGCACTTTCCTCAAATGATCTGATCCACTTTCATGGATAACTACTTATGATCTCCAAACTAACTTTTTAACTCATTCTCCTTAGTTCCAGAATAAATATTTCAAGGGTTTTACAAAATATACCCACACACAATGTTATCCCATCCCATCCCATCCCAGCAAAACTGCTTTTAGTATTCTATCTTTTATGTATTATAGTTTACCTAATTACTCAGTGTAGACTAAATTCTGTCATCTAGACATGTCTGTTTTTCACAGCATTCTGGTACAAATGGCAGCTACTTTCTGATGTTCTCTTGTGTGTGTAAAGTGTGTGAAATTGAGTAACGCAACTTTCTTCATAGAAACCTATCCACATCTACAATCATCTTAACTCTTTGCCTGTATTCTCATAAGAAGTTGTTTCTTTATGCCCAAGACTTATTTTTATGTCTGTGTTTATCTTATTTCTTCCTAAATCATGCAACCACGATATCTAAGCTACCCACTAGATTTCATATCCATATGGAAATAACCATCTAAAATAATACAACAGCAACAAATAACCTTTCTTACTTCACTCATATGTGGAGACTTTGTTTTTATAACAACAATGGGAGTGTTATTCTTGTTTTCCCTTCTGTTTCTCATTCATATTTTTAAAAATCAGAAAAAAACTACTGATAGCAAAAAACAAAAAACAAAAAACAAAAAAAAAACCTATTGAGTCAATCAACAAATTAGGAAATACGTGGCTGCCACTTATTAACTCTACATTACTCATATTTTTACAGAAAATATGCTCCTTAAAGAATGATCAGGATAGTGAAAATAGAGCAAATGGCTATATAAGAGATAGTTTAAGGAACTGGAAATATTTAGTCTGGATTTATAGGAGACACGACTCTCTTTGAATATTTGAATTGTAGCCTCGTTGAAAAGTAGCTATCCTTATGTTGGAAGTCTTCCATAGAGAACTGAAATGATTACACTACTATATCAGGAAGACTTCCTAACAAATAGAGCCATTCAAAAATAGAATTCTTTTTCACTGATGTCAGGAAGTACCCAGTGATATTTAGATAGAGGCAACACTTCTCAAGAGAGGCGTAGTGGGATTCATGCATGAGGATGAGCTGGAGTGCATTAAAGTTGCAGTCACTTTTTCAGTCCATGCCTCAGTTCTCAGATTCTGTGTTGCAACAGAGTAAGCAGCAACCCAAGCAATCAACTTAAAGATCTTAAGCCCAAATTTAATTTTCTTCAGTTATTGACTTAATCTCAGCAGAAACAAAATTTTCTATGAATTATTTAGGCAGTTCTGACACTGAAGATAAGATCCATGGAAGTATTATCCGGGAGGAATTCTTTAAGTATAAAGAAAAATACTAAGAGAATAATGCCTTACCTGTATCACTAGGGACAAGTTGAAATCACTGTTCAAAACCTTTCCAGTGTCTGATAATTTATAGCTAACATGTTATAGCTACTTGAAAGGGACTAATCCTTTTCTGATCTGGTCTGTTTTGTACACTCATTACAATTGATATTATACTAAGCTTATTTTCTCAATTTATTTTTATGTAAATGTATTTCTAAACTGAAATGTCAGTCCTGCTGCCCTGGCTGTTCCTCTTCTGAATGTTTAAATCACCATTGAATGTATTTTTTTCACAAACCATACTCATAGAATTCTATCTTCTAAATCCTCTTATTTCATTACCTAATTTGAAAGTACCCAGTCTCCATTATCTCTTAGGCTACGGTGGCAGCTGGATTGTCCTTTGTTATAACCATGATTCTACATTCTCTACAATTTATCTCTGTTCTCTCCTTTATATTTTCATTTATGATATTAAGTAGATTTGATATGATCATGTATCTTCATGTCAATCCATTATATGCTCAACTGCCAACAAGTGCTTTTATCAGTTTCTAGTGAAATAACTTGGAAGAAGAGCACAATGATGGCACATGGTAAGTGTTCTACAAAAAAAAAGTTAGCAGCCCTTTTATCTCTTCTTCCTTTACTTCCTAATGACTGTAAAAACAGAAAAATGTCTAAACTCACACTGGCATTCAGAGCCATAAAATAAACTCTGGATGTCAGATATCCAGGCTGGCTCTGCTGCAGGAAAACATCCAGGGACCTCAGTTCCATCCTGTTTGACTTTATACCTCCTGACCTCAAATGATCCTCTCCCCTTGCCCTCCCAAAGTGCTGGGATCACAGGCGTGAGCCACCCTGCCCGGCCTGAATTCTTTTTTTCATACTAAATCTTGGAAATCCCTTTGTATGTTTTGTATTTTCAACACATCTCAATTAGAACTTGTCTTCAGTAGCCACCTGTGTGGCTAGTGGCTACCATACTGGACAACACAAGACAGGTCTGGAATGGTGGCCACTGTTGCAGGGACAGTGACCTTAGAGCATTGTTCTCATATATATAGTGAAGCCTAGTCAAGTGTCAGAAACTTTTAGCCTATAAGGGAAAAGAGAGAGAAACAAAGTAAGCCCAGGGCAAGCAATTTAATTTAAAGCAGTGAGAAGAAATTGGCACACAACACTTGCATTTGTGTACCACGACAAGAAGTCATTCATGTCGCCATATCTGACTATAAGTAAGATTGGCAAATAAAGTTTCTAAATGGGTGTTTGTAGGAAAGATAGATTTTTGAGAGGAAAATTACCTGTTTTTTTTAATCAGTTCTATTTTTCATATTTATTTTATTTTATCTTATGCATCAGCCTTAGTTATGTGTCTTTGCTCAAACAAGTTAGCCCATTTGTACGTCTTCTCTGGCATCCAAATTTGCCCAAACACTTTGTGCTCAAAAGTTACTTTCCCTATAGAAAACATGCTGATCATTCCAGACAATAGGAACCTACTGAACTCTCATAGTTTTTATTATCTACACTCCTCTCATCACTAATAACTGCATTTTAGTAGTTATTTATGTGCATGTCTTATCTTTCCTACGAACTTTTTGTCCACAGACAACAGAACCTGTGTCTTATTCATAATTTTCTTCCACTTCACTGTGAAGAAGGTGCTTTCAGCATCATTTCTTCTCAGTACTCATTCAGTGAATGCATCAGTAAATTGATTATTATTTTTCTAAATTTAGGTCCAACCGAGTAAAAAATCAGTAGACAAGACTCATAGTGGACCTATGCAGACTACATGAAGGTCTTACCATAGATTAGAAATTATTCCATAGATAAATTAACTCTGGATTTCAATTCAAATTATATTTTCCATTTATTTTGTATTAATGTTGCAAGAAATAGCAATGTAAGTTGAAATTGGAGGGTTAATTGAAAACTAAGGGAGAATTAGTATGCACTTTGAAAATAATGACATAAAATATTTAGTACATGTTTTTACCAGGATGGATTATTAAAACTTGATTAATCATACATTAATTAATTCATTTCTTCATTTGACAAACACTTGAGTACTTAGTGATGCAACAAGCATTTAAAAAAATGATTTTGACACATTTTAATTGTACTTATTTATGGGTCCAATTTGATGGTTTCATGCAGATATGTGTTGTATGATGAGTCAGTCAGGGTAGTTAGTGCATACATGACCTCCTGCTGTTATCATTTTTTTGTGGTGAGAACATTCAGAAGCCTCATTTTGTAATATACAACATTTTACTGTTAACCTTAGTTGTATCACCATGCAATAAAACACCAGAAAGTTTTCCTGCTAATTGTAAGTTTGCACCTGTTGACTAAACTTTGTCCATCCTCCTGCTTCCCTCTCCCCTATTTGACAACCAGTATTCTACCCTCTGTTTCTATGTTATCCTCTTTTTTTTTTAGATTCCACATATGAGTGTGATTACATGGTATTTGCCTTTCTGTATCTGGCTTATTTCACTATTTCACTTAACATGATGTCCTACAGGTTCATCCATGTTATTGCAAACGACAGAATTTCATTCTTCTTTGTGGCTGAATAGTAAGTCTATTGTGTATACACCACATTTTTTTATCCATTTATCTGTTAGTGGACAGCTAGGTTGCTTCCATGTCTTGGCTATATTACAGATACTACTGCATGAACCATGGGAGTGCAGTTATCTCTTCAGCATATCAATTTCATTTACTTTGTATGTGTAGCCACTAGTAAGATTGCTGGATCATATGATAGTTCATTTTTAGTTTTTGGAGGAAATTTCATACTGTTTTCCATAACGACTGTACTAGTTTACTGTCCCACCAACAGTGTAAACAGTTTGTAAGCTCTCCCTTTTCACATATCCTCACCTGCACTTGGTTTCTTTTTTATACTAGCTCTTATAAATGCAAGGAAGCAGTATCTCATTGTGGCTTTCATTTGCATTTCCCTGAGGATTAGTAATGGGCACTTTTTATGTCTTCTTTTTGGAAATTTCTATTAAGATTTTTCTGCAGCCAGCATTCTTAAGAGTTCAGACACAGCATGAAGAAGACAGACATCATCTTTGTACTCTCTCTTGTAATATTACAATATAATTTAATATAATGTGATGGAAAAAGCATTGAAATATATATCTATGTAAAATTACCCACCAACTGTTGTAAATGTTATCAAAACTGGTCACCTATAGCAGTTTCCTAGTTCATAGCTCAGTATTCAAAAATAACATTATGGAGCTACCTGTTTAAAAAACAATTTTCAGAATGAAAATATGACAAAATGAATTACTGAGCAATTAAAACACCAAGGTGTTGAAATAGTTCATTTAGATTTTTTTAGAGCATTTTGATCTTTGGTCTCCCATAACTTTTAACCCCAGATATATTAGTTTTATTACAAAGTAATCAATATATTTTGTACCACCTAGCTGTATGAAAAGCATCATAGAGTTGCCATGTATTCTAGGTTATTAAGAAGATCTTAGAATTACACATTTTATACATCTCTTTTTGGTACTAGGCTCTATAAAGGATGAGAACCCTTATTTAGAGAGGGAAGCTAGGACTAAGCATTCATGAACTAGATACAGGTTAACCACATTGTAAAAGAGTGTCACAGGTACATAGTGCAAAAGGAGAAGGTGAATGTCATCTTGAACATCAGTATCACTGAACCATATTTCAGAAACTATGTATTGGTACTGGCGACCAGGAAAAATGTGCTGATATTGGCAACAAAATAAAGGGATAAGAAGCAAGGATAGCGCTGAGATAGTAGAGGATAATGTAGTGAGAGAGTGGTGAATTAATTAATTTTGCTAATCAAATCACTCATCTAGGACTGCTTTTACCAAGCCATCTAAATATGCCTTTTTTTATGATACTAAAGCATATTTTACTCTCTGACCTCTTGGCTTTTCCTATAACTAATTTTGGACATGGAACCCAGCTATATCCACTGTATTGATTATCAACAGATTTTAAAACAGCTTTATATATCAAGTACATATTTTTTTAAAGGAGGCTTTTGTGTGCATGTGTTTAAGCTTCTTCTGAAGCAGTATGTTTTTAATAACATAATGTATATTAAAAAGTTTCTTTTAGCTGGATGCAGTGGCTCAGACCTGTAATTCCAGCAGTTTGGGAGGCAGGGGAAAGATCACGTAAAGCCAGGAATCTGAGACCAGCCTGGGCAACAAAGCCAGACCCCTTCTCTAAAAATAATAATTAAAGTAAATTAGCCAGGCATGGTGACAAGCATCTGCAGTCCCAGCTGTTTGGAAGGCTGAGGCAGAAAGATTGCTTGAGCCCAGGAATTTGGAAGCTGCAGTGATCTATGATCATGCCACCGCACTTCATCTACAGCCTGGATGACACAGACTCTGTCCCTTAAAAAATAAAAATAAAAATAAAAAAAAACAAAGAACCTAAAGGAGTATCTTTGATATTTAAAATTTTATATTGAATTCACAAACTATTTCAGTTCTTTGTGTGGTATTTAATAAAAACCTTCTCAGAAAGTTAGTTGTTAGAGTGGGCTTATCAGCATTCTAAAAAGTACAGATTGAGATACAAATCTTTATGATAAAACTGATAGGTGGCATTTCTCTGGCTAGGTTCTTTGGTTTGTGCTTTGGTGTTATACACATGAGACAGAATATAATTCTGTGAGGGAGCCTTAATTTCATCAGTGTGTTCATTGAGTATAGGCATTTATTCTCCCTCCCTCCCTCCCTCCCTCTCTCTCTCTGTCTTTCATTATTTTTAGAAATGGGGGTCTCACTCTATCACCTAGTCTGGAATGCAGTGACATGATCATAGCTCACTGCAACCTCAAACTCCTGGCTTAAGGGATCCTCCTAAAAGTAAGGGATATTTTTAATATATATTATGTAATTAAAAACATTCCTGGATGCTTCAGAAAAAGTTCCTCAGCCTCCTGAGTAGCAGAGGCTACAGGCCCAGCTATTTTGTCTTTTTTAAACCTTTTAAATGGACCTTCTAAAAAAAGGTAATATGGCATAATTAATTCTGTGTATCCATAACTCCAGTAATTATGAAGCCTCTCATCTTATTTCTTCCTTTTCACTTTTTTGCTGGATAATTTTACTGGAAATCTCACACATGTTGTTTCATGTATAAATACTTATATAATATGTTTCCAACTAATATAGACAATTGAATGGTGCATTAGTTTGCTAGGGCTGCCATCAAAAAGTACTATAACGTAGATGGTTTAACAGCAGAAATGTATTGCCTCACAGTACTGGAGTTTCTAAATGTGAAATCAGGGGTTCAGCAAGGCCATGCCACTTCTGAAGGTTCTGGGGAAGAGGCTTTTCCTTGGCTTGTAGAGAGCTTTCTTCTGGTATCTCTCCACATCATATGACTTTTACTTGTGTCAATCTTTGTATCTAGATCTTTCTCTTTATGACATCAGTCATACTGGATAAAGGCCCACCCTAATGACCTAATTTTAACTTGAGGTTAATTGACCTCATTTAACTTTACCTCTGTAAAGACTTTCTATCCAAATAAGGTCACATTCTGAGGTATTAGGAGTTAGGACTCAAATATATCATTTTGGGGTGACACAGTTCAACTCATAATAAACACTAATCTATCTAACACAATTATTTACAAAATCCTTAACTAATACCAGTTCTTATTCAGGTTTCCTTGATTTTCTCACAAATATCTTAGTAGATATCTGAAATATTGGAGCCAAACAATATCTGCTCATTGTATTTATTTGTGATGTCCTGTTCCTTCTGTAAAGGACCCTATCCCATCCTCTTTTTTGGAAATGCCATTGAGTTGTCAAGAAACTGATTTACTTGTCCTGTAGAATGTTCAGCATTTTGAATTTGACTGAATCATTTCTCATGAAGTCATGTAACTCATTCTGCTGTCATCTCTTACTTGAAAACTAGTAGTAATATTCGGAGGCTTGATCATATTTAAGTTCAGATTTTGAAAATGTTACATCATGAAGCACGTGATATCTGACTATTCCACTTTCAGTGAGGATAAAATTCATCAGTGGTTTCAGGGGTCATTACCCTTATTTTTGCATTATAAATATCCATTAATTTTAATCTAACAAAATTCACTGATGATCATTACCTAGATCTATTATTTCATTGGGGTTGCAAAATAGCATTTTTTAACTCTTTTTGTATTTTTAGCTACAATCTTTAATAGAGAAGAACTTTTCCAAATTATTCAGAAAAAGCAGGATGAATGTTTGGATTTTTTCTTTTTTTAACCAACTTTGAATATAATAAGTTGCTAACTAACTACAGTTGCAGTGAATTGGTTCTATTAACTTTCATTAGCCTCCTTGTGAATGTATGGATTTTAAAATATCTGATGAAGTGTTTTGATCAATTGTAGGTCTTGATTATTCTTGGTGCTAAAATTGTTGCATTCTGGAACCATTGGAACCCCTTCTACTTGGTTCTGATAACTTTCAAGCTTGTCAGCACATGCCCCAGGCTCATCTTTTATGTATCCTCCCAGAGTCCAAAAGTCAGCATTTCTCTGGGATGCTCTGGTTCCTTTAAGTGAGAATTCGTATTTACTACCACAAGCTTGGTGCTAGGTGTTAACTTTTGATTTTTAATGAAATCTCATTTCAGATTTTCTGGCTCCGCTATCTAAATCAGTATTATTTTTCTTGACCAGTTTTTTTGTATTCTTTTGTAGTCCTGATTTTCTTATTACCAACAGTTAGAGAAGACTCCTGGTTATCACTGTCATATACAAAATAATGTAAATTGAGAAAGAATTCCTGTTACTGGTTGAGGCCTCTAAACGATTGGTTGTTCAGTCACAGGATTAATTTACCTTTTGAATGACTTTTAAACAACCAAGGAGTTTAGTCACCAGGAGCATATGAGGAAATGTGTTCAACATAGTTGTGACTGAATTGAAGGGGTATGAGCCACACAAATTTTTGTGTGGAGGTTATACATGTTTTAAGTATACTTTATCATTCTGTTTTGTGAAAATATGCAAATGATTTTTCAGTGGAAGTAGACTTGCAGATTTTTTTAAATTGCTTTAAACACTTTTAGTGTTGGTGTCTTTTCCAACAATGTCTACTACTAAATTTCACATTTTCTTTCATCTTCAAGTTAAATATAGGCACATATATCCCTTTGGTTATCTGGACAAAGATAAATGCCTGGACACAAAATGAAAGAATGCACAGTTTTAGTAGAATAAATTAGATCTGATTGAAAATGAAAATCTATTTGTAAATTCTCAAGCATGGAATTGCAATGCCTATGGACTGCCCCTTCTCAGAAGACAGAGCCTGGATGTCCTGATTTAGTAAGTACAGAAACTCATCAGAAGATAAGTTCTGCTTCTATTGTGCCTTTTATTCCTCTTATTATATTTGGAGTAGCCAGTCTCTGCTCATCTCTATAGGTGTATAAACTGATAGTAGTAGGGAGCTATAGGAGAACCGCATAGTTCAGATTTCAGCAATGCGCATAAAAATGAATTGGCTATTTACAATTTATAAAATGCTTTCTTGGTCTAGAAGAATAGGGAATAACAATGTTTATGTATATTTTGACTATTGGTAGAAGGGCATTGATCTGGTTAAATTGTAATTCTGTATAAATGGGAGAAGAACTATATTTGCATATTGAACAAGACATGTAAACTAGTTTTAAATGATTTTCCAACGTTAACAAATATATATGCAAGATCCACAATAAAGGATAAAGCTCACCTTTATAGCAAATCCTGTAGTACTGATATCCCCAATATGCTAGGATTTGTTATGGATTTAAGATATCTCAGTCTAACAAAGACCATTCAGTGGGAAGACAGCCAGATACATTTTATGCAAACTTTGTGCCATTATATTATGGACTAGTTCCAGCTGAAATAATTTGGAAGAAATATGCCTAAAAAATGAACACACACCTTTGGTTTCAAATATGGACTAGGAGTAGCTATCCTGGAGTGATATGAACATATTGGCACATAATGCAAAAAAAAAAAAATCTTGTAGTATAGAAAAAGTACCAGAATAGCTAAGTATTAAAATATTGAGTGACTACTTCTCCGCTACATGATTTATAAACTGTAGTTTCATAAATTATAAATGGTGATGTCAGAGCAGTAAATAAAGAAACTGCTTTTTAAAAAAGCTTTCAGACCAAAATATGTAATAATAAACAGGGTATGTATATACCAAAAACTGCTATGCCTAAATCCTTTTCATTAGAACTGTATGCTTTTCCTTCTTTCAGTGCAAGAATTAAAATAGTTTTTCCTATTATTTTTATTTTGCTAAACATTGGGCCCCTTTATTTCACATACATTACTAATGTGGAAATACTTGTTCCAGCACATTGCCATTATTTTTTTTTTCCTGACTTAAGAATGTTAGAAATATATCCTTTGTTGGTGAATTCCTGAAGGAAAGTTTCCTTGTGTTCCTTCAAGGTATCATTTCTCTGGTACCTATAATGATGGGAAAGGCACTATGAGCACATATGTTTACTAACAGTAGATTAGGATGAAGATGCCTTCATAATAGTACAGTCTAACTGCAAAAATCAAGGTCTTCTATAGCTGTCTTGTTCCAGTAATAGGTTCATGAAAAAAATTACTTATCCTTTGCCCACCATTTGTTGTAGGAATATTAGCTCAGTGAACAAGCTGCAACACATAATTAGAGTTAATTAAGAGAGGGTAGCTGTCTCAGAATATTCTGTGGAAATGAAAAGCGAAGGAAGGTACATGAGGAAGATTCTGGTATCTGGATATTGAGAGAAAAGTCAGAGATTTATAACTAACGTGCCAGGTTTTATGTCCAGTGGACCTATTTTCATCTCTGCTCCTTCTGCTGTTTGTTTTCTGCCTCCCATATGAAGCCTGTTAGATGATTATTTAACTTTCAGAGAAAGTACCCCAAATAGAATATTATACCTATTCCTTACTTAAAGGAATATTTATCAGAAAGTAACATACAAAGTGAATGATTGTGAATTACATTGTATTTTTCCCTTAACTTATGCCAACAGTTCAGACAAAGTGTTTGCGATTTATTTTTAAAATTCAGTAGCCTCTGAGAGTGCAAATTTCATTGCCTCACAAATTTGTAT
The DNA here is from genome assembly GCA_963573385.1 of Cacajao melanocephalus. Lineage (NCBI taxonomy): Eukaryota > Metazoa > Chordata > Mammalia > Primates > Pitheciidae > Cacajao > Cacajao melanocephalus. The sequence continues at coordinate 1,144 of CAUYLG010051849.1, read as the reverse complement.
ACATCAGGAGTTACTGATTGGGTAACAGATATTTCTTAGATTATAGATAATCACAATTTAAGGGGAATGTTCAGATAAAGTAGTTATAAAAGGAAAAGACCCCCAATGACACTAGTAAGTACAGATTAATATGTTTATTTTTAATTTTAATATTATGTTGCTTTAACTAGAGCATAGTCTATTCATGTAATCTTCAATTGTTGAACGCTTTATTAAATTGACACACAAGCAGATTCAGTAAATTATCCAGGATCTCTCACCAAACCAGTCAGCGGTAATGTGTAACTAGTCTCTTACTGAATTTGTGTATTAAAAGACTCAATATTGGCCAGGTGTGGTGATTCATGCCTGTAATCCCAACACTTTAGGAGGCTGAGATGGACAGATCACTTGAGATCAGGAGTTTGAGACCAGCCTGGTCAACATGGTGAGACCACTTCTCTACTAAAAAATACAAAAATTAGCTGGGCGTGGTGGTGCATACCTGTAATCCCACTTACTTTGAGCCAGAGAGATAGATGGTGGTTGCAGTGAACTGAGATTGGGCCAGTGCCTTCCAGTCTGGGCAACACAGTGAATCTGTCTCAAAAATAAAAAAGACTCAAAATTGAAAATCTTAAGATTAGTTAAATCTCATTCTCAATGAACATTTTTAGTGGTTTCTAAATTTTTGAAACATAAATGACCTGTGAAAAAAATAACTGATGTGAACTTTAACCCTTTTTCAGGGGTCCCAACCCGCAAGGTCACAGACTGTCACCAGTCCATGGCCTGTTAGGAACCGGGCCCCACAGAGCAGGAGATAAGCAGCGGATGAGTGAGCATTACCAGCTGAGCTCCACCTACTGTCAGATCAGCACAAACCTTATTTTTATTTATTTATTTAAAAAAATTTTAATTATATTTTAAGTTCTAGGGTACACGTGCAGATCATGCAGAATTGTTACATAGGTATACACATACCATGGTGGTTTGCTGCATCCATCCACCACCCCTACCGACCGTCATCTACATTAGGTATTTCTCCTAATGTTATCCCTCCCCAATCCCCCCACCACCTGCTATTCCTCCCCTAGCTCCCTCACCCCCAACAGGCCCTGTTGTGTGATGTTCCCCTCCCTGTTTCCATGTGTTCTTATTGTTC
>CAUYLG010051844.1:0-12157 GCA_963573385.1 Cacajao melanocephalus | reverse complement strand
TTCTGAAGCCTGATTCTGTCAGTTCATCACACTCATTCTCCGTCATGCCTTGTTCTCTTGCTGATGAGGAGCTGCGATCCCCTGTAGGAAGAGAGGCATTCTGATTTCGGGTGTTCTCAGCCTTTTTGCACTGGTTTCTTCCCACTTTTGTGGATTTATCCACCTGTCGTCTTTGTAATTGCCGACTTTCAGATTGGGTCTGAGTGGACATCCGGCTTGTTGGTGATGAAGTTTTTTCTGTTTCTTAGTTTTCCTTTGGCAGACGCCCTTTCCCTGCAGAGCTAGGCTTTTCCGGGTTCAGCTGTGCTGACTTTGAAACTCTCAGTCCTCAGCGCTTTCAATTGCTGTTCTTATGGGGATGGGACCAGCTGAGCTCGACTCAAAGGGCACCCAGTTGTGTATACTCCGCACTGAGAAGCGCCGCGCCGTGCTGCAGCGCCAGCGAAACAGCTGCGCCGGCCAAAAGAGTCATGCTGGCGACCTGAGTGGCTCCTCCGTTGGGTAGCTCCCAGTTTGTGGGCAACAGAAATTCATCTGAAATTGCAGTGTCCACACGCTCTCTGCACTTTCACTGAGAGCTACAATCCTGGGCTGTTGTTAATTGGCCATCTTGGATCTCTCTCCGCCAGGTGATGAAGTTTTTTCTGTTTCTTAGTTTTCATTTGGTGGACGCCCCTTCCCCACAGAGCTGGACGTTCCCAGTTCGGCTGCGCTTGCTGTGAAACTCTCAGTCCTCAGCGTTTCCAATTGCTGTTCTCCTTGTGGGGATGGGACCAGCTGAGCCTGACTCAAAGGGCACCCCGTCCCATACACTCTGCACCGAGAAGCGCCGTGCTGGGGCGCCCGCCAAAAAAGTCGCGCTGGCGACCCATGTGGCTCCTCTGCTGGGAATCTCCCGGTGTGTGGGCAACAAAAATTCATCTGAAAGTGCGGCGTCCACTCGCTCTCTGTGCTTTCACTGGGAGCTACAATCCTGAGCTGCTGTTAATCGGCCATCTTGGATCTCTCTCCCATATGATTTTTAATTATAATCTTCATGGTAATCACTATGAACATAACTAAAAATATATGCAAAAAGGAACTGCAAAGAGGGTCAAAATGATACACTAGAAAAAAAAAATCAACTGAACACAAAACGAAGTAGTATTGAAGGAAATAAGGAATATAAAAAAAAGTTGGCCAGGCACAGTGGTGCACATCTGTAAATCCAGCACTTGGGGAGGCCGAGGCAGGCAGATCTCAAGGTCAAGAGATTGAGGCCATCCTGGCTATCATGGTGAAATCCCGTCTCTACTAAAAATACAAAAATTACCCAGGCGTGTTTGTGGGTGCCTGTAGTCCCAGCTACTTTGGAGGCTCAGGCAGGAGAATCACTTAAACTGGGGAGGCCAAGGTTGCAGTGAGCCAAGATCGTGCCATTGCACTCCATCCTGGGCAACGAGATCAAAACTCCATCTCAAAAATAAATAAATAAATAAATGGCATACAGAAAACAGAAAAATGTCAGAAGTAGTTCTTTCTTATCAGTAATCACTTTAAATATGAATGGGTTAAATTCACCAATCGAAAGACAGAGACTGGCAGAACAAACTGAAAACAATAATTCAGCTATACACTGCCTAACGGAGACTCACTTTAGATACAAGACAAAGTTTTTGTCCTGAACTGGAAGCAAATACTAGCCATTCATGGGAAGAGTGTATATGGGTATGTGAGGCCTGAGAAGGATTAGGTTTGATATGTCTATCGGACATTTCAATAAAGATACTGAAGAGGTTGAATATATGAGTCTGAAGTTCAGGGGAAAGGTCCAACCTGGAGATAAATACTTATAGTCACCATCATATATTTGCTATTTAAAGCTTTAGGGGTAAATGAAATCTAAAGAGAAAGAGTGTATAGGTAAAAGACAAGGTCCAAAACCTGATTTCTGGGTCATTTCAATATTAACAGTTTGGGAACAAGAGTAAGAATCAGTTCAGGAAACAGAAATAGTGGCTCATGAGGTAGGAAAATTAGGAAAGCCAAATGATGAAAGTGTTTTAAGGAAAACATATCAATTCTATTAAAGGCTTCTCTATCTTTTCCTCTCAGGTCTGGTGTGGGACATTCTCTCACCTCACAATTGATGTTTTCTCCTTAGATGGTGGTTTGTTACTCAACGTAGCGGTTTGTATACAAGAAGCAATCATAATGGGTTACTCATGGTTCTAATTATGTGTGTGGGGTGTGTGTGTGTGTGTGTGTGTGTGTGTGTGTGTGATTATATCCTGGTAGAAACAGAATGGGAAAATCACAGAACTAGACTGTGGAACCAGTCCTAGCTCTACCATTTCCATACTAGCTGTATGACTTTGGGAAAATTTCTTCTTAACTTCTCTTGGCCCCAGTTCTCTCAGCTCCTTGGGAAAATTTCTTAACTTCTCTCAGCTTCTTGTGTGTATAAGACAAATAATATTGTACCTATCTCATAGTCTATTATTAGAATTAAATGACTTTCTATATGTAACACTTTAATATCTCAAGAAAGATGAATTACTAGCCCCTTCCTGACATATGAGAATATACCCATGACTTTATGTTCCCTCAGCTGCTGAAATTGAATATCTTCTCCTGCTGAGTGGCCTTCCTTCCTCTGGATTATAATGGTTTTATTTTTAAAAAATATTCTAAATGCTAATATTTAGAAGGTAATTACTAGACTTGTTCTATGAGAACTTCTTTTGGAAAAGTAAATATTTCTTTTTTTATTTTTCTTTTAAGGCAGTTACATTCGCTAAAAAAGTAAATATTTCTTAGACAAGGTTGCTTTGACACAAAGAGGTGGGAAGGGAGGGGAAGAGAGGAGAAAAAGAAAAATATAAATGGGTCTACTTGGAGCAATAAAGATCAAAATAACTCTTTGAATATAAAAAGCATGTAGATTCTAAATCAAAGCCCCTTTGCCAACAGCATCACAGCTCTCTGTCTCCTTTTCTTAACTCCTGATCATCCAACCTCTTTCCATATCTTTTATCCCTACTAGCATTTCTTGTCTATAACATGAAAAATGTTACAATTGCTCTTCCCATTCCAAAAGCATGAATAAAGCATGAAGACCTCCATATGAAATTTATTTGCTGTATATGTGATCATGATTATTTTTTGTTCAGATTAAGTTGTATTTCTACTGGAGAGGGGGTGGAAGGATAACTGAATACCCCTATTTTTCTAAGTGAAAGAGAGTGAGTTACTTTTTTAAGTATTTTCTCTTTTTTTTTCTCCATTTGCCCCTCTTTCCCACTTCCTACTTAACCCTCTGGAAATGCAATTATAACCTTCCACCTCCTCTTCACCAGACACTCCCTCCAGGATAAGTTTATTTAACCATGTGTTTAGAAGCTCCAGAAAGGAACTCTCGCCCACCAGGAGGCTGCCTCACAAAGTAACAGTCAATTTACACCCCAAAATATGCCCACTACAAAACTCCCTCCCACCAGAAGAGTGCCTTGAGACATAACAAGGCATTCTTGTACCCCTGCTACAAAACTCTCTCCAACCTGGAGAGTTTTCAGCCACTTTTACAACTTATTTCTGTCCATCAAAATACCAACTGCCTTGCAGATAAGGCACTGAAGTGAGTATGTGGACCACTCCCCCACCATCCTGATCACTTCTGCCCCTGCATAGGCTCCCCCTTTAAAAGCACCCACTTTCTGCTACAAAAGTGAAGCAGTACCCTTAAGGCAGGAAGCCTGTACTTTTTCCCCTAAACTAGTTTCAGAATAAAAAGTCACTTTCCTTGTACCAGATCTCACTTTTGTTAATCAGACTCTGAAAGCAGAGATTGACTGAACCTGCATTTCAGTTACAGAAAGGAAAAGAAATTGTAGGCCGAGAGGCTCATGAGATGAAACTGTTTGACAGCCAGAACCCTCCTAGAAAACGAAGGTGGTTAAATCTTTAAGGCAGTCTTCTCAATCTCTTTAGAACTGGGTTTTGTTTTGTTTTTTCAGTATATCTCCTTGCTTACACAGTTTATCAATAAAAAGAACTTGAGAAGAAAATGCATTAAAATGCTTTATGATATACTGTCAGATCACAGGAAGGTCTTAAAGTATGTCGCAAGAGATAAATATGCTTCAAAAACTACAAATATTCTGTATCCCTATTGAGTACAACTTGAAAACTCAAGCTTAATAGTGCTTACCAGTTTACAGACTCTTGCATATCCTGACTACTGACCTTAGCCTATAGTTTCTATTTTGATCTTAAGATGATACAGCTGTTTATTCATTAGACTCAGAGAACTCCCACGGCCCTGAACAGGGGTCACTAACATTATAATCTTTCCTTTCTCTGCCTCTCTCCACTGTAAATCCAGGGTACCTTTGGAGATGAATAGGTACCAAGTTACCTGACTTATCTTAGCCATACAAGCATCTTAGGACTTTTCCCTGATAATACAATGAGAGCAAAGGGGTTCCAAAAATGCAATGAGCATATGCAAAGCTATGCTTCACCTTTCCTATTTTTTCCACCCAACATTTATCATTACTCCCAAAATGCCAAATGAGGGACAAAAGAGAGATACAGAGGAAATCAACTTGAAAGGACATTAGAAAAATAATGATTCATTGAGATAACAGAGAAAAAAGCATATACTCCAGGCAGTTTAAGAAAGTTACCTAATAGGGCACAGGTTCAAGATATCTTACGTGAGCCAAGAAAACCCCCCACGTGGCCAAATGTCGAATAGTATCATTATTATCAATCTCATTGATAATTATCACATTTTTATTTGGTGTCTAGGAATTTACATTCTAACCCTTCTGAGAGTAAAAAGAGAGAAATAAACATAGGCAAGAAGAAACTCAAGGCAAATAGCTACTTAGAAGATAAAAACGCTTGTATAATGCAGGTGTCATGAAGCAATCACACAGCACTACAGACCAGGCAGCATGACTCTGCCTCCAACCAACCACTCATCCCAAAATTCCTCCATGATATTGGTAGTGTGTGATCATCTGTATGAGCTAAAGCATTGTTATGCCAAGGCACACCTGTCTGCAAAATGACACCTCTATATGTCAGATCCAAAAAGCCGCTATGGAGCCAGAGACAATGGGAATTTGTGGTCTGAATTACCTAACCAGTGCCAGATTTGTTATTCCACTTAACCATGATGTAAACTATTTAGATGTATTTCTTTAGTTTGCCTTATTCTTTAAAATTAAAAATGAAAAGTGTTTATTTAAGTGAAGTTAAAACACTATATTCCAGAAGTACCTACTGAGCCTATTTCCTCTCCACTATCTTCAGCTGTAAAGCACAAATATGTCTAACCCATGAAGACTATCAATCATTAGCAGCTGGGTTGCTTTGTGTGGTAGTCATGAAAATGCTCCTCTCAGACCTCCTGTTATAGAGAACTTAATTGACCAATAGCCTCAGATCCTGTCCCTCTGGATGCAGCACTGCATTTACCCAAAGGCCATACTTCCTATGGGCTGCTCCCAGCCAATGATAGAGCACAGCAGATACTAATGTAGGCCCATCCTGGCAATATACAGGACTCCTGAGTAACTTCAATTTTAGGACTCACCATCAACCAGGCCAAACTTTCTTAGCACTGCATGGCAGTCTGAGACCCATCCTACCCAATCTTCCTACTCTCTTCTTCTCTTCTACACCATGTGTCTGAAGTTTCTCTCCACCTCCTTCTGCTCCCTCCCTCAGTAATTTCTTTCATATCTAATCCTAGCTTGAGATTTATTTGGGATGGGTCCAAATCAACACAGGTGGTACACAGAGTGGTGTGAGAAAACAGGCAAGAAGATGGGGATTTGGGATTGGCTCACTCACCAAACAGTTGATTAAGTGGGGGCTGCCTCTTGTGGTCAGTAGGGCACAAATAGTCCCTAGCCCAGGTGCTAAAGATTTCACCAGCAATGACCTGAGAAAATGTCCCCAGTGGAAGGGAACAATCACTCAGGACCAGTCATTCAAGCATTTGAAAAAACAACAGACCGCTCATAATGGCTCACACCTGTAATCCCAGCACTTTGGGAGGCCAAGGCAGATGGATCACCCGAGGTCAGGAGTTCTAGACAAGCCTGATCAACATGGTGAAACCCCATCTCTAATAAAAATACAAAATTAGCTGGGTGTGGTGGTGCATACCTGTAATCTCAGCTACTCAGGAGGCTGAGACAGGAGAACTGCTTGAACCCAGGGGGTGGAGGTTGCAGTGAGCCAAGATTGCGCCACTGCACTTCAGCCTGGACGACAGAACGAGACTCCCTCTTGGAGAAAAGAAAGAAAAGGAAGACAACAAAATGACTACAAACTCCAGCCTGGGCGACAGAGTGAGACTCCCTCAAAAAAAAAAAGAAAACAACAAAGTGACTACAAAGACAGCCAAGTTGGCTGGTTACTGCTAAGTTGTACTGATGCCCTGTAGAGAGGTAATGAAGAACTGAGAGCTATTAACAAGCAGTTAAAGGGGCTACTTCAGTTGCTTTTACAAAGAAGCTTTTATCTCTTGCAGTGGAAAAGACACAGGGGAGCAGTCCCCAGCAGTTAAAGTTGCAGAGCTCCAAAGACGTCTGAATGATCCACCAAGGTAGGTCTACTATGGTAAGGTCAGGGCCCTAGTTGGGAAAAACTAGGATCCAGAAAAATGAGATGAGAACATCTAGATGGATGCCTCCTGAAGATACTGGCTATGAGGATCCCCCTGAACCTTCGGAGCTTGCAAAGGTGGCTACCCATCCCTAGCAAGAGGAAGCATCTCCCTTTGTGCTAGAAAATGCTAGAGTCTTGTCCCCTCTAGAAGGAAGTAAATGCCCTCTCAGAAGCTGCAGTGAGCTAGCATGTACCAGCAGGAGCCAGGAGCCTAGGATTAGATTTTAAGCATGCTTAAAGGGCCAGAGTCTAAGATTAGATTGGGTAAGCAAAAATTCATTAACTTGAAGGTACTTTATTAGGACACAGGATTTAAAGCCTGGCAAGGATCCCAGAGTATAAGGAAAATTCACTGCTAGAATGACTCTGAGAAGACCGAAAAAAGTGATGACCAACACTCAGCAAAGTGTAAATACCTGACTTGCTCTCACAAATGCTAGAGGAAAGAATAAAGAGATAAAGAGGCTAAGGGAAGTGGGCAAGGCCAAGATTAGGGTGAGGCAAGAGCAGTGTCTAAGGGGCACAATTCAAAGAGCCATTCACTCTCATGGTCTTGAAATATTAGGGTCTTTGCCTCATCCTGGTCCTGGGCCTGGACATGGGTATGCTAGAATGTGTCAATTATGTACGGCCAGAAGATTCCCATACAGGATTGTGTTCACAAGAAAGCCCGGAAGACATATTTTCTACCAAGGCCACCAGAAATGTGCTGAGAGGAACAGCAGTATCAGTAAGAAGTTTGGTAGCGGCTCCTGTGCAGGCCAGGGCTGACTGTAGGAGAGGCCGTCATAGAGCTGGGCTCATTAATATTTATAGTCATGATACAGTCCCCAGAGGAATACAGGCCAGGTGACAGCACTTAACTATCAGAAGTCAGGAGGCTGCAATTACCATAATGGCCTGCAAGAACAGAGAAGCCAATGGGTTTGACCCACAGGGAGTTGTGGAGATGGTTGATAACGCATGGTTTTCCTAGGACCAAAAAGAAGTGCAGCCAGCAAGGGTTCTACTTAACATCTTTAAAAAAAAAAAAAAAAGGCACAAAAGAGTAAGCAAAAGGCAGAGGACAGTCATACCTATGAAAAAGTCACAGTCCTCTGCTATATTCCCAGACTTGAGGATATTTTTAGAACCAAAATCCATTGACTAAATACCGCAAAAAGTATATACTATAATCATTCCTATGACACCCACTGCAACAACTTGGCAGTTGGAATAACCCCCAGATTAAGACCCTTGGCCTATGGAATAAGAGCTATCACAGTTGAAAAACCCAAGTGGAAATCTTTAAAATTGTTCCTCCTCACAGCCAACATAGTAAGTCAAAAAAATATATCCTAGAGATGATGAATGGGATTGGTGCTGTCATTAAAGATCTAAAGGAGGCAGAGATGGTGGCTCTCATCATATCTTTATTTAATTCACTAATCTGGCCCCTGCAAAAGCCATCTGTAGACTATCACAAGCTCAAAAAAGGAGTATCCCTGATGATAGCTATTGTGCCAGACATGGTTCTACTATCCCTCTTCTAAATGCCCCCTTAGAAAGAGACCCCTAGGGAACCATGGAGGAGTTTCTTCCCAAAGCTACGTGAAGTAGACCTGTGTGGCACAAGGGTTAGACAGGAACAGGCATGAAAATGCTCCTGTCAGACTTCCTGGTGTGAAGAGCAAAATTGGCCAGCAGCCTGACATCCCTCTGGATCCAGCACTGCATTTGCCCCAAGGACATACTTTGCTGGAGGAGGGTGGGGGTTCCCAGCCAATTCTGGAGCACAGCAGAGATACTAAGGTAGATCCGTTTCGGCAATATGCAGGACTCCTCAGTAACTTTGATTCGAGGACTCCCCGTCAACCTGGCCACTTCCTTGCTTGGTACTGCACTGCAGTCTGAGACTCCTCATACCCAATCTTCCTTTATTCCCTCTCTTCTACACAATCTGAAGTTCTCTTCCAACCTTCTCCTCCTTCCCCCAAAAAAACTCCTACTTCTTGGTGGGCTTGAACTAATGTACCCCCTAAACCTGAAAGACTATGGAAGAAAGGACCTGCATTTGCATTTCCCTTGGCAATTAGAATGCTTTTAAACTACAAAGGATTAGAGACTTACTTATTTCTTTATTTTTACCACAATGAAGGTAACCTGCTAAGGGAAGGAGAATTTAAAGATGATTAAAATAAACCTGGAACAAAAATGGCTTTGTATCTTAAAATTTGCATAAGGCATAGTGAGGGCACAAAGGGGCTGATACAGCCCCAGTGCCAAGGTAAATGAGGCACACATGGTACAGTGTTTTCTGTGTCGGTGCCAGTCACACAAATGGGATCTGCCGAGAGCTAGTCTTACTTGTGTTCTTAACTTGTCTGAAAATGTTTAGAGATTCTCATTCACGGATCAGCACTTTTAGTTTGGGTCTTGGTGCCAGTAACACCTTTAATTTTGTGGTTTTCATTCATCTGCTGTTGACTTGGCTGTTGATGCATGCGGCCTCACCCACAGAATAATAAATGGTTCCCTAGTTCGGTTGGAGTTAACCTAGGTTAGAAGCCATAGTTTGGTGGACTCTGCTCAGATTAGTCAGGTTCAGCCAGATTTCTGGTTGACTTAACCTAAAATAAAGTGCAATGACCTTTTCGCTTTCCAGACATGTCCAGGATTCTAGGAGTGGTCCAAAGTTAAATTTGAATCCATGAAAGGTGTGGTTTTCTGGAAATCACCCAGAGCTAAGGGATCCTAGGGTTATTCTTATTCTTGGTGACTAATGTACAAACCATCTATTGTCTCTGTACCTTCATTTCCTAATGGATATAATAATCCCTCCCTTTGAGAGGTTGTAATGTTTTATATAATTGTATGGAATGCCTTGAAATCCTTAATGAGAGAAGAAAAAAAGTTTTCATATGCACCATTTTTAATTTAAAGCCAAAGAATTCAATCAAATCTTGAGGCTTAACTCAGGTTTTTTCAACTTAATTATTTATCTATACTGAAATCTGTTGAATGCACATTTCATTCGCACATTTTATTTTTCAAGGGTATAGCCTAGTACAGTGACAGATATTTAATAAATGCACATCAGCTTGCAAGAAGAAGTGTGAACAATTTAACAGAGTCATTGACTGAGAATCCAGATACCAGAGTTCTAGTCCCAGCTCTGCTGCTAGTGCATTATACAACCTTCCACAAATCACTTGGCTTTAACTCTCTCTTCGGAGATGGAGAACATCGGTATTAAGCATCTCTAAAGTAACATTCAGGCTTTTAAAAAATCTCTCATAATTTGTGAAGTTGTTACTCTTTTATACTGCTCTAATGATGAGACACTTTTTTTAAAAAAAGAAATATAAAGACATTTATAAGTAAATACTTTCGTATTTTATTTTCCTCAAAATTTGTGCTGCTTTTTAAAGGCACTGTGGTATAATTCAAAGAGTACTAAACCTGGCTTCTAAAAATGGATTTGCTACTAACTACTTTTGGGACTTCTGGTAACTCATTTCACATTTTTAGTTTTCTTATCTGTAAAATTAGGGTATTAGATTAATTCTCAAGACTCTTCCTACTTAATCCAAGGTCTATTCCAGTCTTAATATCCTATAACTGATCCAGATAACATTTTTAAGGGTCTGGGTTGTTTTTCTAATTACAAAGGTAATACCTGCTCACTTAAAAATATTCAAAGAACACAGAAATATATTAAGTAAAAATGAGAGTCCATCATAATGCTATCCCTTAGAGACTGTTAACAGCTTATTATATAATCTTTCAAAATTTTCTATGACATAGCAACATAGATGTATTATACTATTATTTACAAAAATGAAGTTATGTATTTTTATTATGATTTTTATTATTTTATGATTTTTTTACTTAATAATATATCACGAACCTCTGCCAACTGGATATATTTAGCTCTATCTCATTCTTTGTCATGACTCTGTTCCATTCAGTAGACATATCCAGTTTATTTACCTGCTAATGAACATTTAAGTGGTTTTAAAATTTTTGTTAATGAGTATCCTGGATCACTTGAAGGCATCTTTGCTTATCTATTTTTGTACAACTTTGGAAGTACTTCTTTGAGGTAAATTCCTACGATGGAATTTCTTGATGAAACCATGCAATTTCCTGTGTATGGGCAAACTGCTCTGGAAAGAAGTGTTATCAATGTACATTCCCATAAACAATGTATGAGAGGAGAACACTAGGTGGTGCTAAGCATGCTCATTTATATTTATTATGTGGTAAGAACTAGGGAGGCTTATCTAGTTTGGGCCTTATCCCAAAATAAATCTAGACTAGTGCTGATATAAAGGATTTCAGATGTTAACTCAGGTCTTCCTTGGTCTCCTAACAGACTTATCACATGCAGTACTAGAAAGCAGAACTAGTCCCAGCATTTGGAAATAACAGATGAGTAAATTCTGGCTCAATAGAAGGACAAAACTTTCCAGCAATCAGAATTTTCCCATAAAAAGGTATGTTGCCTATTAATTAGAAAAGCCCTGTCACTGTATTATAAATGGTGAGCAATTGAAAGCTGGATGACCTTTTCTCAATAAGTAGTTGGACCTGATGACTTCTAAAGTTTCCTTCCAATGCAAAGGCTCACAAACACCCAGATTTGAAAGGGAAGAATTAGGATTAAACCCTCCCACAAGCACTTGCTTCCATAGACTGTTTTCTATCAGAATAACATTTTTTTTATGTCTTCTCTGTCCTCTATAATTGAATATTTCATTAAGTTAATTTTCATAAGTCTAGGTAAGTATCCCTTTCGGAGCTCAAGGTCAGTATTTCTATTTCCATTAACTTATTCATCAGGTATTTTCTGAGTCCCTACTATGTACCAGGCAGAATACTAAATGCTGGGGATCTGACACTGAGCAAAACCAACAATTCCTGCCCTTATGGCAATTACAGATTGCGCTTATCAATGTAAGGTACATTTGAAGGCAGCCATAAAGCATTTATTTTAACTGTCTATAGAATTAATTGTATAGGCTGTCCAGTAAATCAGAATATGTTCATTTAGGAAATCAGAAACATGAGGCATGTTTTTAAACTACTTCTCACTGTTGATTTTTTCAGTTAACATAAAGCAAAACATGGCCGGGCACAGTGGCTCATGCCTATAATCCCAGCACTTTAGGAAACCGAAGTGGGTGGATCACAAGGTCTGGAGATTGAGATCATCCTGGCTAACGCAGTGAAACCACATCTCTACTAAAAATACAAAAAGTTAGCCAGACATGGTGGCACGCACCTGTGGTTCCAGCTACTCAAGAAGCTGAGGCAAGAGAATTGCCTGAACCTGGGAGGCGGAGGTTGCAGTGAGCCAAGATTATGCTATTGTGCTCCAGCCTGGGCAACAGAAAGAGACTCCGTCTCAAAAAAAAAAAAAAAAAAAAAAAAAAAAAAAAAAGCAAAAAACAAAAAAACGGAGCAAAAAAAATTACAAGAGCTAATTAGGGAAATTTAGATACGAATT